>JAURVB010005930.1:0-31598 GCA_033002965.1 Piper betle | reverse complement strand
CCTGCATTATCTCAACCTTAACATATTATACATGAAACTATTTAATTACCTGTATTATCTCAACCTTAACAAATTCTACATGAAACTAAGTAACTACCTATATTATCTCAACATTAGCAAATTATACATGAAACTATTTAACTACCTGTATTATCTCAACCTTTAAATATTATACATGAAACTATTTAACTCATTCTCGAGACTATTGGATTGTAATATTGTAATATATATAGTCAATCTTATTACTATAGAGAAACTCACCATAATTCGCAAGGTCTTCCAACTTACAATTTTAACTTAAACCAAATTCAAAGTAAGTAATTAGTTAGAAATAACAGTAAGTACCAAGCAATCTAATTCCACTAGGACTAATAATAATTGAAAACCTACCTAAACAAGGATTAGATTGTACATATGATACCTAGAGTGAGTGATTAATTAATAAAAACCTATCAATACGTATATTGCAGGGCACAACGCGAATCAAATTCAACAAGAATTCGGTTTTGTGTAAGATTCTTAAAATACTCACAATAAAAGTTAATATTGCCTCCTACCAAAAACGAGCACACCACCTCCATAGAATGCCTCAAGAACCTTTTTTTCCGATTTCGAATAGCAACCGAGTAAATCAAAGAAGTGACAGAGCGTACTAAGACAGCATGCACAAGAAATAGTGTGACTACCTGACAGAGAATGGCATCGGGAGGCCAAGAAACCCTCTTCGCCTTATGCGCCCCCGCCATTTCCAACAGCGATTTCCCCCTCCTCCCCCACTCCGATCTTCTTCCAAAATTGGTATTTTTTTTAAAGGAAAAACAAGAATAACGCGAATTGATTCGAGAATTGTTAGCAAAAACGGCGAATCGGCGCGAGAATGTTACGATTGGGGGAAGAAGAAGGCCGAATCGAGGGGATTGGATTCGGGGATTTGGGGGTTTTCCGACCTATCTCATCCTTTTTTCTGTTGGTTGGTCGGATTGGAAGAAATGTGAAGGGGGGGATGGGCTCGAATTTTGGGGGGACGGTGGAAACCCTAGACAGGCACGGCCACTACGTGTCGCGGCTGACGTCACCCGGTTTGAGGTACTTGGAGACGGTTGGGGCTCGCCAATTTTGTACAAAACCTGGGCCGTGGATGTTCTACCACGTGGTTGCATACATCGAATTGGAATCGGAATCGGTTTTCCATGGAATCGGAATCGGAATCGGAATCGGTCTGAATCGGCCAAGAATCGGTTCAGTTGAATCGGTCCAAATTAATTTAATCGGTCATATATAATAATTTGATAATTTACAATATAAATATATTAAAATTGGGTATTGATGTTATTTTTATATTATTCTATGTATTATAGTTTATGATATTTTTTAAATATTTTTTAAGATTTTTTAAAATTATTTAGAATTAATTATTATTTTTGACTCGGGTTGGACTACGAGTCGACTTTTAATTGCGAGAATGCCCTCCCTCCTCTCTACCCCGCGTCGCCCGCCGAGACTCCGGCGGCGTCGTCGCGTCGGACGAACCGTCGGCCGGCGAGATCCGCGGGCGGAAGCGTCGGACGGCGGAGGTGAGTTCGGAACGGGCGCGGCGTCGGACGGCGGTGGGGTGGTCGGAAGGTCAGGCGGAGCGTCGGGCGGCCGAATCGCGGCGGAATCGGGCGAGGACTCGCGCGGAATCAGGCGGAATGCGCGGCGGAGCGGCGGCGGAGCGAGCGCGGCGGCAGTGATCGGGGGGTAGAGGGTTTTTAAATCAAATCCACCATTTTGCCCGTGGCTTAAGCAATTTAATAAAGGTTATGCCTAGGGTGTTGTTAGTAATTTCCTAAAAAGCCTGAATCCGATTTAAATGCGGCCGATTCCGATTCCGATTTAGATCGGTCGGAATAAACGGCAGCAATTTCGATTCACGACCCCGATTCGGAACTGACCGTCGGCCCCGAAATCGGATCGGCGCGACGCCGAATCCGATTAAATCGAGCCGGTCCGCACGGAGATCGGCCGATTTTTTCAGCTTATGGTTCTACCAGCCACGGAATTTGTTAAAAGCGACAAATACCAAGATGTGTATATATAGAGAGAGAGGGATTATGTTGCGACTGCCCACTTTGGTTCGCGTGTCATCATCTTAAGGGTGTTGGATGGCCGCTGATAACGCCCCCCTCCCCCCACCACCACCTTGTTTGGCCGGTTTGACTCCTGTCCCGACCCCCCCCCTGCTTATTTTTTGTTACGAAATAGGTTTTAGCCAACTCGATCAGCAATTTCGTAATAAAGCACTTTACTCAAATTTATGTTACGAAATAAGGTATGCAAACAAGTAGATATAAAATGCTGTAAAACAAAAATGATCCATTGAGAACTCGGTTGTTTGGGCTCATGAGTATTTTACTGTATTTTTTATGTTACTCGGAGATGCATTTTTGTTAATGATGATGAATTGAGTGAAATAAAGAAAAAGGGTGAGTTTTGATGACATAAGAAACTTAACTCTGCACCAACGACTAGTGTCGATATTACGAAATACATCTTGAAAAATATTAAAAAATATAGTAAAATACTATAAAATAAAATAATCGAGTTCTAATGGATTATTTTATTTGGTATGTACTTTACTTTTTTCGTAATATTGATAGTCAATATTATAAAATACATCTCAAACAATGTGAAACAAATAGAATAAAATACTATAAAATAAAATAATCTATTAAAACTTGATTATTTTATTTTATGTTATTTTACTATATATTTTTATATTTTTTGAGTTGTATTTCGTAATATTTTTTTATAGTATTTTATTTTATTAAAAATGTTTTATTTTATTTGTTTTTAAAAAATATTAAAATAAAACGCCATAAAATAAAAACTATACATGCTCTTAACTTGTGTCAATATTACAAAATAAATTTGAAAAAATAATAATAATTTTGTAATAAAAACTAGACTCGCTCCTCTCTCAAGTCAAGTTTTTAATATTTCTAATTTTTTAAACTGACTCGAGTCAATAAAATATTTTTTAAATTTATTTAGTAATAATGACTCCAATCGGGAGCAAAATAAGTTTTTATTACAGAAATTAATTTTTTTAAATTTATTTCGTAATATTAATTCATATCGGAGTAAGTTAAGTTTTATTACGAAATTGTCATCACATTTTTCTTCCTCCACCTATGGAAACAGGAAAAAAGGGAAGAGGGTGGTGAGGGAGAACGGGGTCGTGGCCTAGGGTGGGGACGGGGGCGGGAATGGGTGGGGGGGGGGGGGGGGGGGGCACGGAGGCGGATGGGGGCGGGGGTAGAAGGGGGTGGCTGGGCTAGGGAATGCGGGGTAGGAGGCTGCGGCTGTAGGCGGGGACATGGGGCTCGACAGGGGCTCTGTTGCGGGCGGGGACTCGCGGCGAGTGGGCGTGGCGGCGGGAAGGTCGCCAGGAGAAGCAGGAAAGCAGGGTGGAGGGTGTTTGGAGATGGGGGCGTGTTGTGGGCCGTTAAATTAGATCCAACGGCCCACAGTTGGCTAGCGACACCACAAATTTTATATATATATATATATATATATATATATATATATATATATATAGTGGATTAAGCATTTAAGAATGGTTCAAATCTACTCTTATTAATAAAATGAAAACTCAATATTTGCGTGAGATTAAAAGTATGAGAATTAACCAATCAAAATATTAAAAAAACTATAAAATATAATAAAAATACCTCCTTCATAGAGTCATAGTAGGTTGTTCAATCCTTAATGCAAGGTCAAGACCCATGTATCTCCAAACAATCATCACATTCTCTTTTCAATCCTTAAAATTATCTTTAAGCATTAGAACTAAATTAATATTAGTAGAAATCATAGAATTAGATTGATTAACTGAAAATATAACAAAATAGCATGCTCATAATAAGATTAATAATTCAAATAATGGTAAATCTCATTAAAAAATACCTAGCAAAATATTAATATTTAGTCTTTGGACATAAATATTAATTTGTAGCAGTATTCTTAGTGCAGTAATTAAATGTTGATAATAAATCCTGTTAAATAATAAATTTATCTTTGGACTAATTTATTATTCACATGAAAGCTTGATAATTATCTTATATTCATTACCACAAATGTGTATATAATTCTGTAACTTTTCTTTGAGCCGATTAATATTTACATGAATCATATACCCACAATCGTTTTAGTATTTTTAAATAAATAAATTTCTAAAAAAAGTTACTTTGGTAGTATATTGTACCAATTATTAAATTCTAAAAATTAAAAATAACTGAACTATAATTTGAAATTAATAATCCCAAATATAAATAATATAAAACGGAAATATGTTATAAAAGTATCTTTATTTAGAAAATTTTAAAATTATAACATTTTTGTAACTATATTTTCTTCATATGATATTTTATCAAAACAAGAACCTGATTTGGGAATAAATATCTCATCTACACCTTTCGTATTTTCTTTTTACAAAATACTGTCTAATTCATCCTATTTCATGAGATATTGAATGTAATATGGTTCTGAACGATGAAAGATAGGACATATTCTCTACCACTGCTCTGTCTTTTAGTCGTTGTGGGCAGTGGAGACGTTGGAGATGTTTCAACTGATTTGGGAATAGATAAAATAAAAAGATTTATTTCATCTTTTTGAACAAAGTAAAATATATAATCATCACAAATTCACTAAAATTTGCAAACAACATCTTAATTTGGATCCAAAATTAAACACAAATCAAATTAATCCTTAATTATTTACTATTAAGAGGCTTTAATACCACTTAATAGAAATTTTACTTAACCAAATTATACCGACGATAAAAAGTCATCACAATAAAACCTTCTTTAGATTAAATCACTTAGAAAATAGAATTTAATAATGGAAGTGTATCTGAATCTATAAAAATAAAGCAATTCTTGACTTCTTTAAGTTTTTTATCTTCAAAATTCAACATCGATTCTTCAAAACTAAAATTTCTAGACGATGGGATACCAAAAAAACTACATGTCCTTATTTTTCATAATTTTAATTAACCCATCATAAATTAGAAATTATGAAATATTATCTACACATATATATCCATACATTTTTTAAATATTAATGACTTATTAATCTTAAATTTAATAAATCAATTTAATTTAGGCCAAACTTTAATAATAACATATAATATAATTATATATACATGTATATATATGTCCAAAATCTAACATGTTATGCATAGAAAGATATCAAAAGCTACAAAGCCTATAAAATTATAAAAAGTGACCGTGCTTATAAAATTACGTTTAGCAAGTTAAAGTCAATTTTAAAAATTCTAATAATGTTGTTTGGTAATGGTAGGTGATGATGGCGACCATGGAGGCGGAGGAAGAGGTGTGTGGGAAAAAACTGTGAATGAAGGGGATGGAGAAGAAGAAAAATAACATAAAAGGGGAAGGTAAAAGGAACAAGCTTTGGAAAAATATAAATAGATCTCGACCTTTATTTTTTCTAACTTTTTTCTAGGCTTTGTATAAAGAGCCTCTAACACTTAATATTTTGGCAACGTTTTTTCAAACACCAGTTTTACTCGTTATATTATCAACTTTTTATTTTGATGATAAATAAGCACAAAACAACATAACCAAGCACCCCATTAATGAATGTTGTTTATATGTTTTTAGATTTTGATTTTGTGAGAGCTGTGTTTGTTTATTGGTACCTCAGCCTTGTTCTTCTGTGTTTGAAATGTATGGATAACTGACAGTAAATCATAGGATAGAAAATTGATCAGTGTGAAGAAATTAAAATTATTTTCCTTCATTTTATGTATGTTGCATTTTGTGCATTCTCGAGTGTCGATATTATTGGAACAAGAGATAGTACTTTCACTGGGTGGAAATAGATGAATTTGAATGAACATTTTGTTTTTGCTTATTTAATTGTATATTGCAGACTATGTGTTCTCAAACATTGGTATGATGAGAATTGTGTTAAAACTAAATATTAACTTTAACCAAATAATAAAGATGATAAAATTCATCTCAGTAAAACCTTATTTCACATTAAATCATCAAAAAAATAGAATTTGATAACAAAAGCGTACTTGAATCCATAAAAATAAAGCGATTCTTGACTTCTTTTGGTTTTGGATCTTCCAAATTCAACACATGTTCTTCAAAAACTAGAGTTTCTGAATGATGGGATACCAGAAGAAAAACTTCATAAGAATTTGGGGAATATAACCGTATTTATCTTTATTTTTCATAATTTGGATTTAACCCATCATAAATTAGAAATTACGAAAATGGTCTTTACACATGTATATCCATACTTATATTAAATATTAATGGCCTATTAATTTTAACTTTAGTAGATCAATTTAATTTAGGCTAAACCTTAATAATAGCATATAATACAATTATATATATATATATATATATATATATATATATATATATATATATATATACATCCAAAATATAACAATCTCCCACTTGAACTATATATACAAAGATAATTGTATATCGTCATATAACCTTATGAGCTTCAAAATAACATACGCTATTATTCTAAAAAAAAAACAATCTCGTCCATTAATTATGTTAATATAGGATCAAGGCGATTTTGCTACACATATCGTAACTAAATCCATCAATGGTCTTATACATCAACATAATTAAATGACATAGATCAAGTATGGATGTATACCATAAAAATTACATGTAATTTGAACTAAACATGCATATTTTCAATTAGTCCAACTTTATGAGATTACGTCAAAAAAAAAAAAAACAAAATAGTGGAAGCATAAACCAAATACTACAATTTATATAAAAACAAACTCTCACTAAAGCTACATATCATTAAATGATATAACACCAAAATGAGCGACATGCTCATGAAAGACCTTGGGCGGTAAACATTTAGTAAGCAGATCAGCAACCATGGAGTTTGTCTCAATATGCTCTATAGAAACTTTACCACTTTGAACTCTTTCTTTCATAACAAGGAACTTAATCTCTATATGTTTTGATTTAGATGAGTTCTTATTGTTATTTGAATATAATACTACAGATTGATTGTCACCAAAATACCTTAAGTGATACTTTCAATATTATCAACAATATGCAACCCTGTGACAAAATTCTGCAACCATATTCCATGATTGGATGCCTTATAACAAGCTATGAATTCAGCTGCCACGGTGGAAGAAGCTATGAGTGTCTGCTTAGCACTCCTCCAAGAAATAGCTCCTCTAGCAAACAAATAGACATAGCCAAAAGTGGATCGACGACTATCTTGACATCCAGCAAAATCAGAATCAGAATACCCAATAATCTCAAGCTAATTTGACTTCTGATATGTGAGCATGTAATGTTTTCTTCTCCGAAGATACCTCATGACTCTTTTGGCTACTATCAAATGATCTAATCCTGGATTGCTTAAATATCTGCCTAACATTCCAACAATATAAGCAATATCTAGTCACGTACATACTTGAGCATACATCAAACTTCCCACTGCTGAAGAATAGAGAATCTTTTGCATTTCTTTTCCTTCTATGTCATTTTTGGACATTTATTAAGACTGAATTTATCTCTTTTAGAAACAGTGCTATCTCTTAGTTTAAAACCTTGCATGCCAAATCTCTTAAGTACTTTTTCAATATAGGTCTTTTGTGATAATCTGAGTATACATCGTGAGCGATCCCGATATATTTAAATTCATAATACAAAAGACTCATTTCTAAGATCTTTCATTTCAAATTTCTTTGATAAAAATCTCTTGGTTTCGTGCAAAAATTCTATATCATTGCTGGCAAGTAATATATCATTAAGATATAAAACTAGAAAAATATACTTACTCCCACTAAACTTATGGTATATACAATCATTAATCACATTCATCTCAAAACCGAATGAGAGAATAACTTGATGAAATTTATGATACCATTGACGAGAAGCTTACTTAAGCCCATAGATAGATTTCTTTAATTTACGAACCATATTTATGAATCTCCCGATACAAAGTTTTTCGGTTGCACCATATAAATTGTTTCATCAATGTCACTATTTAGAAATGCAATCTTTATATCCGTCTGATGTAACTCAAGATCAAAATTTGCGACTAATGCCATAATTATTCTGAATGAGTCATTCAATGAAACTCGAGAGAAAGTATCATTATAATCGATGTCTTCCTTTTGAGTAAAGCCCTTCCCAACAAGACGAGCCTTATATCTTTCTACATCACCTTTCGAATCCCTCTTGGTTTTAAATATCTATTTACAACCAATAGGTTTCGCACCTTCAAGCAATGAGACAAGATCCCAAATGTCATTAATTTTCATAGACTTCATCTCTTTGTTCATGGCATCAATCCATTTTTGAGAATTAGAACTCTTCATGGCTTGATGAAAGTTGATTGGAACATCTTCCACCATTCCAATGTTATTCTCATGTTCTTGGAGAAAGATGATATAATCATCTGGAATTGCATTTCTCTTTCTCTTATAGATTTGCTAAATGACATTTGTTCATGAGGCTATTGAGTTTGCTCTTCAGGTAATGAGACATTATCTTGTAATTCTGATATTGTTTCTTGAATAACAATAGGTATATGAATCTAAATATGATCTTGATTATTGTCAAGAACAATCATGGGAAGAGAGATAGATTCTTCTTCAAAAACAAAGTCTCAAACTTCCATTTCCCCTCCAAACTCATCATCCTCAAAAACTAGACATTTCCCATCTCAAAAATAACCATATTGTGGGATCATGAAACTTATACCCCCTAGACCGTTCAAAGTACCCAACAAAATAGCTGCTAACTATTCTTGAGTCTAGTTTCTTTTTATTTAGCTTAAAAGGCTTTGCCTCAACTAGACTTCCCCAAATGCGTAAATGCTTAATACTGGTCTTTTTCCGGTCTATAATTCATAAGGAGTCTTAGTTGCTACCTTTGTTGGTACTTTATTAAGAAGATATACTACTGTCTTTAGCACCTCACCCCAGAGTGAATTAGCTAAAGTAGTACGAGCAATCATACTTTTCACTATGTCTTTTAATGTTTGGTTTTGTCTCTCAGCAACACCATTCATGTTAGGAGTACCCGACATTGTGTACTGTGGGACGATTCCATACTCTTCTAAGAATTTGGCAAAGGGTCCTAGACGTTGTACACCTGATCCATCATATCTGCCATAGTATTCACCACCACGGTCAGATCTGATAGCCTTAATAGCTTTGTCAAGTGGTTCTCAACTTCAACCTTATATGCGTCAAACACGTTTAATACTTGAGACTTCTCATGAATGAGATAAAGGTAACCATAATGAGAATAATTGTCTATGAACATAATAAAATATTGTTGACCATTCCAAGAAGCCATGAGAAATAGCTCACAAATATCTTTATGTATTAGTTCTAAACTGCTTGAAGATCTATTGACACCTAGTCTCCTTATATTTGTTTGTTTTCCTTAATGCACTCAACACAGACTTGAAAATCTGATAAATTAGGAGAATTAAGAATTCCATCTGACATAAGTCGTTTAATTTTTTGTTTAAAAATGTGTCCTAAACACTTGTGCCAGAGTAAAGCAAAATTCTCATTGGTCAATTTTCTTTTCGTACCACGTAAATCCACATGCAAAGTTTCATTAAAAGATGCAATAGTATCAAGTAAATATAGATTATCATAAAAAGATAAGGAACCCATACCTAAAATATTTGAATTTAGAAAAAGTCTAAATTTATTATTTCTAAATGAACAAGAGTAACCAAATTTGTCCAACATGAAAATAGAAACCAAATTTTGTCTAAAAGACGAGACTATATATGTCTCTTTCAAATCCAAATAATATCTTGTCTTTAATAATAATCTAAAAGTCTCTATTGTTTCAATTACAACTGAATTACCATCACCCATATAAATAAATCTTTAAGCATAGACACACTTATGTGAGTAGTAGCACCCTAATATAGTCACCAAGTGTGTATCAGCACTAAAGGTAAATTAACCTCAGAACAAACAAAATTAAGAAATGAACCTTCTTTACACGCTAAGCGTAATACTTAGTGCATTCCTTCTTCATATATCTAGGTTTACCATAAAAGAAATAGCAAAAAGCATGATTTTCTTTCTTTTGCTATTGCTTTTGTCCTGAGAGGTACTAGCTAAATGAGCACTTTCAGTCGATTCTTACTTCAACCTTTCTTCTTCTTAGGCATCAATAAGAAATGAACTCATTAAGAGTCCATTTGTCCTTTTGACAGTTGTAACTGACCTTAAATTGACTAAATTGTGCTGGAAGATAAATTAAAACTAAATACACTAGCAAATCTTCAAATAGCTCTAACTTTAGTGTTTTTAGTTTTGAAGGAATATTTTACGTCTCTAAGATGTACTTCTTTGTGCTTATTTTGCCTTTAAACTTCATTGAAATCAAATTCGACAAAAGCGTACTTGTTTCAGCCTTATCATTTTTACAAAATGTTTTTTAATTTCTTTAAGAAACTCAGTAGTAACCTTCTCAAACACATGAGATTCGAACGTTCCCACTTCTCAATGTCCTATTATTCCTCAATGGAACTTTTGTCTGTAAGAGAAGCAAGTTGTTTAATCTTTAATGCAAGGTCAAGATTCATCTAGCCGAGAATGATCATCATGTTCTCTTTCCAATCCTTAAAATTATCTTTAAGCATAAAAACTGAATTATTGTTGCCAAAAATCATAAAAATAGATTGATTAACTGAAAATAAGACAAAATAACATACACATAATAAGATTAATAATTCAAACAATGGTAAATCCCATCAAAGATACATAGTACAATATTAATATTTAGTCTTTAGATAGAAATATTAATTTGTAAGTGATACTCTTAGTACAGTAATAAACTATAAACAATAAATCTTGTCAAATAATAAATTTATCTTTGGACTAATTTATTATTCACATGAAAGCTTGATAATTATCTCATATTTATTACCATAAATATGTATATAATTCCGTCAAATATTAATCTTCCTTTAGGCCGATTAATATCACATGAATCATATACCCACAACCGTTTTAATATTTTAAAATAATAATTTCTACAAAAGAGACTTCTTTGATAGTAGATTGCAGTAATTAATAAATTCTAAAATATTAATAATAAGTAAACCATATTTTGAAATTAATAATCCCAAAAATAAATAACATAAAACTTAAATAGGTTATAAAAGTATCTTTATAAAAAAATTATAACCTTTTGTAACTTTATTTTTCCTGACCCAAAAGAGGAACGTAATTTAGGAAGAAATATCACATACATAATTTCCTATATTTTCCTCTCCGACATTTGTGAAAATAATAATAACTATTGCTGAATTTATGATTATTCCCAATGCAATTTATTCCCAGTTAAAAATTAAAGTTTATTCAAGGATGTTCTAAAAGATGAATAGAGCAATAGAACTAATATTCCTAATTTGGGAATAGATGAAATAAAGTAAAAGATATTTTGGGAAAGAATAAGAGTAAAATATATAATCACCACATAATTTGAGAACAACATCTTAATCTAGATCCAAAATTAAATACACATCAAATTAATCCTCAATGATTTGATATGAAAAATCTCTGATACCACTTGTTAAAACTAAATATTAACTTTAACCAAATTATACAAATGATAAAATTCATCTTAATAAAACCTTACTTCAAATTAAATCATCAAGAAAATAGAATTTGATAATGAAAGCATACCTGAATCCATAAAAGTCAAATTGGATCTTCCAAATTCAACACATATTCTTCAAAAACTAGAGTTTCTGGATGATGGGATACGAGAAAGAAAAACTCCATACGAATTTGGGGACCATAACCGTATTTATCCTTATTTTTCGTAATTCTGATTTAACCCATCATGAATTAAAAATTACGAAAATGGTCTCTACACATGTATATCCATACTTATATTAAATATTAACGGCCTATTAATCTTAACTTTAATAGATAAATTTAATTTAAGACAAACCTTAATAATTACATATAATATAATTATATATACATGTATATATACGTCTAAAATCCAACAAATTGTATTTGTAAATGGGTTCTTTAGATTTGCTCTTAGGAGTTTGCAACTTTTTTATAAGCTTTTGTCTTCATCTTGTTGTAACCACCAGAATTTAACTTTTGATAGTGCTTTGTAAGGTGGTAAATTTGATGAATTTTTGTTTCTTTTGTTTATTTAATGTATGTCATAGATTATGGGTTCTCAGGTTTTGATATAATGGGAGTTGTATTTGGAAGGAAGGCGCTGTTTGTAGTGTGATGTCTAGCTATGAAAAGAGAATGATCGGGTCTCAGAGATTGGAGCTCCAGCTACACTTCTGAATGAGTAAGACCTCCAATTTGAACAATTTCATTGCTTCCCTTATTCAAGGATGCAAATTCATGGTTCATTTGAAGCAGATTCATGCCCATATGATCATCACTGGCCTCTCTCAAGATAGATATTTCTCTGCTAAAATCATTTCTTTCTGTGCCATTTCTAGCATAGGTGACATTACTCATATCAGCTATTCCTTCATGTAACGACCCAGCCCAAAGTGCAACGTAATGGGCCTAAGTCATTTCTTTAAAATGGCTAACCTAAGTTAAAGATCTATAGTCCATTCTCACTTATAAACATGATCTTCTCCCAGTAGGTATTAGATGTGAGACTAAGTTGAGGGATCTCACAATCCACCCACCATAGGAAATTTTGTCCCCGAAATGCCTATACTTGGCCCGTTGCTAGCCCCATCTCACGACCTTTATGGCTCGTGACCGGCAGCCTAGCCAACGTCCCTATTGTTGGCCCGTTGCTAACCCCAGCCCACGACTTTTTTTGGTCCGTGACCGGCAGCCCTAGCCAACATCCCTAGTCCAGCCCACCATCTAACATGTAACCAGGTTGCTCTGATACCACCTGAGTTAAAGATCTATAGTCCATTCTCACTTATAAACAGGATCTTCTCCCAATAGGTATTAGATGTGAGACTAAGTTGACGTAACCCGGTTGCTCTGATACCATTTTAAAGAAATGACTTAGGCCCATTACGTTGCACTTTGGGCTGGGTCGTTACACTTCAATCTTACCAGTTGAAACATATTTGATTACAATACTTTGATTAGAGGCTACTCTAAAACTCATTTTCTCAACACAAAGATTCTTGTTCTAAAATTGAATTGCCAAATGTAACCTACATGGATTTGGTTCCTTTCACAAGTAATAAATCAGACACTAGGGTTGTTCGCTCTCTTAGTACTGATCCACCATCATCCTCTTCTAAGTCTTCTATGCATCAAGCCAATACTGACTTCTTTGAATCACGAATTCCCATTGTTGAGGCATCCTCATCCGTTCCTTCTACCACTGTTGAAAGTGACAATGCTGTGGTACCTATTGTCATTCCTTCTAACACAGTTGAATTTAATAATGTCGTGGTACCTACTATTAAACCTCATCACTCCATGCTCACCAGGTCGAAGCTTGGTGTTGTTGAACCAAATCCAAAGTATGCACTACTAGTGACCACCAAACATGAACATATTGCCACCGAACCACTTAGTGTCAAAGAAGCTCTTGAACATCCAGGCTGGCTTCAAGCTATGCAAGAGGAACTTCAAGCTTTAGAAGACAATCAAACTTGGGACTTGGTACTTAGAACTTCTGATATGAAAGTTATAGGAACAAAATGGATTTTTCGTATTAAGTATAATGCTTATGATACTGTAGAAAGGCTTAAAGCTCGCTTGTTGCAAAAGGTTATAATCAACAAGGAGTAGACTTATCTGAAACCTTTTCTCCAGTTGTAAAACTAGCAACTATGCGTACTAATCTTTCTCTTGCTGCTGTAAAGAGATGGAACATTCTTCAATTGGATGTTAAAAATGCCTTCTTGCATGGAGAGTTAAAGGAGACTATTTATGTTTCTCAGCCACTAGGGTTCAATAATTCAGCCTTTCCAACATCTATCTGTAAGCTTAAGAAAGCCTTATATGGATTGAAACAAGCTCCACGTGCTTGGTTTGATAAGTTTAGCTCTTTCTTATTTTCAAAAGGCTATAAATCTAGCATTGCTGATTCTTCCTTGTTTGTTCTTAGAAATGATGATGATTTGGTTGTCTTACTAATGTATGTTGATGGCATGTTAATCACAGGAAGTTCTTCTATTCTACTTGATAGTTTTTTGCAAGACTTGAACAATGAATTTGCAATGAAAAATCTTGGTCAGGTGCACTTCTTCCTTGGTATACAGGTTCGAGCTAATTCTCATGGACCATTCTTGTCTCAACAAAGATATGCTATAACCATGCTGAAAAAGGGAGGCTTACTTGATGCAAAACCTTTATCAACTCCAATTGCTTATAAATTGAAACCACCTAATAATTCTCCTCCATTTCATGATCCTACTCTGTATAGACAGCTTGTTGGATCTCTCCAATATCTCACATTTACACGACCTGATATCTCATTTGTTATAAATTGTGCTTGTCAAAATATGGAGTAGCCAACTGATTTCAATTTTTCACAAGTTAGAGAATTCTTAGATATGTCAAAGGCACACTCTATTATGGACACTTCTTATCTTCTCAAACTAATTTATCTCTTACAGCCTATTCCGATTCTAACTGGGCTGGCTGTTCTCAAATTGCATTTCTTGGTCTGCAAAGAAACAACCAATTGTCTCTAGAAGTAGCATAGACGCTAAGTACTCGTTGCCATGGCTATTACTGCAGCTGAAATAACTTGGCTTTCTTTTCTCCTTAAAGATCTTCACATTTATCAAGCGTCGTCACCAATCTTATATTGTGATAATCTCACTGCTTTGCAATTAACTGTCAATCCCATCTTTCATGCTCGCTCCAAGAATATAGAGATTGATTATCACTATGTCGAGGAGCAGGTTGCTTTGCACAAATTACAAACTAAGTATGTTTCCTCCTCAGATCAATTAGCTGATGTGTTTATAAAAGCCTTAATACTTCGTCCTTTCTCTGCAAATGTCTTCAAGGTTGGCATTTTTCTCTCTGCCTCGCTTGAGGGGGGATCTCAATGTAAAGGATTCAATTGAATGAAGAAAGCTAAATTAGGCATGTTATCAATGTAAAGGATTGAATTGAATGTAGAAGTTTTGAATTAGGAATGTCTGTAACCAACACATTAATGTCGTGATCACCAAGTCATGTCGTGATCACCATGTCTTTGTATAAATACTGATTTTAATCCTTCTCTATTGATCAATGAAAGTTTAATTCTTCTCAGTTCGGTAGTGTGAGAGCTGCAAGGTGCAAGTCAAATGAGGTGACAATGGTGAGCGTCTTGTGCGTGTGCTGATCTTGGTGCACTTGACAAAGGTAGACTAATGCATTAGTATATGGAGGACATTGGGATTCAATTAGGTTGACATTGCAAACTTCGCTCATTGACATGTATGCCAAATGTAGCTCCATAGAAGATGCACTACATGTGTTTGAAAGAGGTCGATTAGAAGAAATGGGTATCCTTATTTGGAATGCGATGATTAGAGGACTTGCAATGCATGGGCATGGTCGGCAGTCTCTGAACTTGTTCAAAGAAATGCAATCTTCTTGTGTCGTGTCCGATGAGATAACTTATTAGGCCTTACTGGGTGTCCCCATGGTGGCCAAGTGGATGATGCATTGAGGTTTTCAAACTGCTTAAGAGCTAATTGTGCAAAACTGATTAGAATTTTATAACTTAACCTTTAATGTATTCCTCATATCAAATCATCAGGTAAATATAATTAAATTGCGGAAGCATACCTAAAGCCATAAAAGAAGCTAGAATCTTTACCACCTTAGGTTTTAGTCTTCTGAATCTAAGAAGAGTTTTTCAACACCTGAATTCTGGACAATGGGATACTAGAACGAAAAATGCTTATCAATTCAGGGACCATAACCTCCTTATTTATAGCCTTAGTTTCATAATTTCAATTTCACCCATCACAAAGAGAAATTATGAAAAGATATCTACACATTAAATTCCACACTTTTTATTTATGGTATTCACATTGAATTCCACACCTTATTTATGGCCACATGAATCCTTCAACTTTAGTAGATCAATTTTAATTTAGGCCAACCTTATATAATAGCATATGATACAATTCTTGATTCATGTATATATTTATGTCCAACATCTAACAATCTCCCACTTGGACTGAATATATACACGAAGATAATTGTATAACCTTATGAGCTCCAAAACATATGCCACTATTTCAAAATAACAATCTCGTCCATTAATCAATGTCAATATAGAATCAAGGCGATTTTCGTTACATTTATCGTAACTAAACCCATCCATGGTCACATATATCAACATAATTAAATGACATAGATCAAGTGTGGATGTGTAGCATGAAAATTACATGTAATTTGATCTAAACATGCCTATTTTCAACTGGTCCAACCTTATGAGATCACCAAAATAAAATACCGAAACAAAGTAAACCTTAAACCAAATACAAACTCCCACTGAATTAACATATCATCAAAATGATACAACACCCATATGAGCAACATGCTCATGAAAGACCTTAGGTGGTAAACTTTTAGTAAGCGGATCCGCAACCATAGAGTTTGTCCCAATATGCTCTATAGAGACTTTACCGAAACTTTATTACTCTAAACTCTTTTCACAACAAGGAACTTAATCGTTATAAGTTCCTCTTGTTATTTGAATATGATACTACAGACTGATTGTCACAAAATAACTTAAGTGGTTTTTCAATATTAAAAATAATGTGCAGCCCTGTGACAAAATTCTGCAACCATATTCCCTGATTGGATGCCTCATAACAAGCTATGAATTCAGCTGCCATAGTGGAAGAAACTATGAGTGTCTGCTTAGCACTCTTCAAGAAATAGCTCCTCCAGCAAGTAGGTAGACATAGCTTGACATCCACCAAAATCAGAATCAGAATAACCAATGATCTCAACTTGACCTGACTTCCGATATGTAAGCATGTAATGTTTTGTTCTATGAAGATACCTCATGACTTTATTGGCTTCTTTCCAATGATCCAAACCCAAATTACTTAATTATCTGCCCAACATTCTAAAAATATACGCAATATCTAGACGCGTACATACTTGTAGCATACATAAGACTTCCCATCTACTGAAGCATAGGGAATCTTTTGCATTTCCTTTCCTTATGTGTCATTTTGAGGATATTGATTAAGACTGAATTTGTCTCCTTTAGAAATAAGGGTATCTTCTAGTTTACAACCTTGCATGCCAAATCTCTCAAGCACTTTTCTATATAGGTCTTTTGTGACAATCCGAGTATACATCGAGAGTGATCCCAATGTATTTGAATTCCTGATACAAAAGACATCATTTCCAAGATCCTTCATTTCAAATTTCTTTGATAAAAAAATCTTGGTTTCGTGCAAGAAATTTATATCATTACTGGCAAGCAATATATCATCAACATATAAAACCAGAAAAATATACTTACTCCCACTAAACTTATGGTATATACAATCATTAATAACATTCATCTCAAAACCAAACGAGAGAATCACTTGATGAAATTTGTGATACCATTGACGAGAAGCCTGCTTAAGTCCATAGATGGATTCTTTAATTTGCAAACCATATTCTGTGAATCTCCGGATACAAAGTTTTCTAGTTGCACCATATAAATTGTTTCATCAATGTCACCATTTAGAAATGCAACCTTTACATCCATCTGATGTAACTCAAGATCAAAATGTCTTATTAATGCCATAATTATTTTGAATAAGTCTTTCGATGAAACCGTAAGAAAGATCTCATTATAATCGACGTCTATCCTTTTGAGTAAAGCCCTTTGCTTCTACATTACCTTTTCGAATCTTTTTGGTTTTAAATAGTCATTTATAACCAATAGGTTTTACACCTTCAGGCAATGGAATAAGATCCCAAATGTCATTATCTTTCTTAGACTTCATCTCTTTATTCATTGCATCAATCCACTTTTGAGAATTAGAACTCTTCATGGTCTGATGAAAGTTGATTGGATCAACTTTCATCATTCCAATGTTATCCTTATGTTCTTGGAGAACTATGACATAATCATCTGAAAGTGCATTTCTCCTTTCTCTTGTGGATCTCTTAAATGAGCATTTCCTTTTGAGGCTTGTTGATTTTCCTCTTCTTATTTTTGTCCTAATCAGGTACTAGCCAAGTGAGCACTTTCCATCTATTCTTGCTTCAATATTTCTTCTTCTTGCACACTAAAATAAATGAGCTCATTGAAGAGTCCATTTGCCCCTTTCGCAGTTATAACTGACCTTAAATTGACTTAATTGTGCAGGAAGAGAAATTAAAACTAAATGCATGAGCAAATCCTTAGATAGCTTTAACCTTAATGCTTTTAGTTTTGAAGCAATATTAGATATTTCTAAGATGTACTCTCTAATACTTGATTTGCCTTTAAATTTCATTGAAATCTTCTTTGGGCCGATTTATTATCTACATAGAAACTTAATGATTATCTCATATTTATTAAAAAAATGAGTCTTAATGTAGTAAAATATGGACAATAAATCCTATCAAATAATAAACCTTCCTTTGGGCTGATTAATATCCAAATGAATTAAATACTCATAACTGTCTTAATATTTAAAAATAAATTAATTTTCACAAAAGATGCTATTTTGGCAGCATATTGTAGTCCTTAATAAATTTTTAAAATATTAATCATAACTGAACTAAAAAGGTTATAAAAGTATCTTTATGTGGGAGTTTCTGAAATTATAACCTTTGTAACTATATTTTCCCCATGTTGTTGTACCAAAAGAGGACCTTAAGTTTGGAATAAAAATCCCATGTATAAATTTCTTGTACTTTCCTTAATCCTGAATTCATAGATCTGAATGGGATATAGAACTAGATAGTTCCAATCCATAATTAAAATATAAATAAAACATAATTCTCAATGATTTGATATGAAGGTGGCTCTGATGCCGCTTTTTAAAACTGGTTAGAATTTTATAACTTAACCTTTAATGTGTTCTTCATATCAAATCATCAAGTAAATATAATTAAATTGCAGAAGTGTACTGAAGCCATAAAAGAAGCTAGAATCTTTACCACCGTAGGTTTTGGTCTTCTGAATCTAAGAAGAGTTTTCCAAAACCTGAATTCTGGACAATGGGATACCAGAACGAAAAGTACTTATCGATTTAGGGACCATAACCTCCTTATTTATAGCCTTAGTTTCATAATTTTAATTTCACCCATCACAAAAAAGAAATTATGAAAAGGTATCTACATATTGAATTCCACACTTTTTATTTATAGTATTCACATTGAATTCTACACCTTATTTATGGCCAATGAATCCTTAACTTTAATAGATCAATTTTAATTAGGCCAACCTTATATAATAGCATATGATATAATTCCTGATCATGTATATATTTATGTCCAACATCCAACACTAATGTCATGGTACCTACGATTGAGGATTGTGCTTGGATAGTTGATGCCCTAAGTCGGGCTGGTAGATTGGACGAAACGTACAACTTCATGAAGGTAATGCTAGTGAAGCCAACCTCATCCATGTTGGGTGCCTTGCTAAATGGTTGTAGAATTCTCAAACGAGCTGCCCTTGTGGGAAATTGTCGGTAAAAGGCTAGTTGAGCTTCAACCTGACCATGATGGTCGGTACATTGGCTTTTCAAATGTGTATGCCATGGCCAGGGGATGGGATGAAGCTAGGAGCATGAGAGAAGTGATGGAAAAGAGCAGTTTTAAGAAAACTGCAGGGTTTAGTAGTGTGGAAGTGGAGATGATCTGACACAAGTTCATTGCTCATGATAGAAAACAATGTCAATCAACCGAGATGTATGCATTACTAATCTCATATCAAAAGAAATAAGAGATGAAGATGATTATCTAACACAAGAATATCATTTCTTGATATTGTAACTTGAATGAGATAATGCTTATTAAAAGTTCAAACTGTGGAGATTGTTTCATATTTGCTTGTGCCTCAAGAGAACCACTCGAGTTCAGATTCAAAATCTTGGTGAGGATGGAATTGCAATTGATACCAGTGCCTTGTACACAACAAAACATCCATTTAAGTACTAGCAAAAATAAATTGGGTTTATCCACCACAGTCCACACAGCCTCTCAGAGCATCAAATTGAGATCCTGGTTGGACCTTGTATTACATGTTCCTGTACAATATGAACATAGAATCATTAGTGATATCTTGGCCGTATATGCTTGTTGATATTTTTAAGGATGAATATTATTTCCCACCCTTTTGCTTGCCTCTGATTTAGGAGATTGATGGTAACTTAGCCTTGCCATGGATATTCCAGGAACCAATAAGAACTGTTGTATGTTGCCAAAATAAAGTCCCACATCTAAAATGTGGGTGATATGGGAGGAGTCCTCTCCCTATAAAAAGGACCCCTCCCCCTTTAGTTCACCCATCCCAAAATCTCTTCTCTTCTTCCATTGGCAATTTGTTCTTTCTCTCTTTTGTAATATTTCCTTGATTAGTGAAATATTATTTTAGTAGTGTCCGAGGACGTTGGCATAATTGGCCAAACCTCGTTAAATCTCTCGTGTTCCTTTTTCTTTTTATGTCTATTTAATAGCTATTGTCGGGTATAGTTGTTGTTAATTATTGTGCTATTTAAATTACTTGTCTTGATAAAATTCTGTCTAAGAGTTGGTTTTTAAGCGAACCAGTGTGTCCCACCACACTTTCCTGGGAATTTTATCTTGGGGTGTTTTTTTAGTACAATAGTTTTCACGCTAGTCATCTAGGTAATAGTTCTCAAAGTGAACTAGTTATCTTTGGTGAAAATTACCCGATTTTCACAACAATTGGTATCAGAGCAAGGTTTATTTTAGTATGCTCTGTGGTTGCGGCTTACGCTGATCTTCCACATCGAAAAATTTCCCAGGCATTTCGAGCTCTTGGTTTATTTTAGTATCTTGTGTGGCTGCCATCTTCCACATCAGAAAAATTTTTCCTTGGGCCAGTTGGCATTTCGAGCTCTTGGTTTATTTTAGTATGCTCTGTGGTTGCAGCTTACGCTGATCTTCCACATCAGAAAAAATTTCCTTGGGCTAGTTGGCATTCCGCATTGACAGCTATTAAATAGACTTTGTAGCAGAAATGACAGACAACACAAAAGAATCCACATCGAAGTTCACAGCTTCTTCATCTTCAATTTTGGCAAGAACTACTGTGACAAATGCAAGATTTGCAGTGGAGATTTTTGATGGTACCGGTCATTTCGGCATGTGGCAAAGTGAGGTTCTAGATGCCCTCTTTCAACAGGGTCTAGACATTGCCATTGAAGAAGAGAAACCAGATGATGTTGAGGAGAAAGAATGGAAGACAATAAATAGATTGGCATGTGGTACCATTCGAACGTGTCTTTCTAGAGAGCAGAGGTATGCATTTTCTAAAGAAACTTCTGCAAGTAAATTGTGGAAGGCACTGGAGGAGAAATTCTTGAAGAAAAGTAGTCAGAACAAGCTCTATATGAAAAAGAGATTGTTCCGCTTCAATTATGTTCCTGGTACCTCTCTGAATGATCATATTACTAGCTTCAATCAGCTAGTAACTGATCTGGTGAATATGGATGTGACTTTTGAAGATGAAGATCTGGCTCTGATGTTGTTGGGATCACTTCCTCATGAATTTGAGTTTCTTGAAACTACTCTACTTCATGGGAAGGCTGTTGTGTCTCTCAGTGAAGTAACTGCTGCCTTGTATAGTTATGAATTAAGAAAGAAAGAAAAGCAAGAAAATACAAGTGCAGAAGCAGAAGCTCTTGTTGTGGATAGAGGCCGGTCGCAGAGTCAGAACAAAGGAAGAAGGGGAAGGTCGAAGTCAAAGTCCAGACCAAGTAAAGATGAATGTGCCTTTTGTCGAGAAAAGGGCATTGGAAGAAAGATTGTCCCAAGCTGAAAAATAAAGGCAAACCTGAGAAGGAAAAAGCTGCTGCAAATGTTGCTGAGTGTGATGATGCAGATTCAGACCTTTCAATTGCTGCATCAACTAGCAATTCTAGTTCATGGTTGCTAGATTCTGCTTGTAGCCATCATATGACGCCCAATCGAGAATGGTTCTTTGATTTTAAAGAACTAAAAGGTGGAATTGTCTACACAGCAAATAATGCCCCTCTTGTCACATATGGAGTTGGTTCAGTTCATCTGAGGAATCATGATGGATCAACCAGAATCTTAACTAGTGTTCATTATGTGCCAGATTTGATGAAGAATCTCATCTCTGTGGGAACCTTAGAGTCAAAAGGTTTCGAAGTGAGGGCGAAAGATGGGATAATGAGGATCATCTCTGGTGCACTTGTGATAATGAAGGGGATCTGAAGAAGAAACAATGTGTATTACTTTATGGGTAGTACAATTATTGGGGAAGCAGCAGCGACAGCAACTCCTACTGATGATCAGGAGTCAGAAGCAACCAGGTTATGGCATATGCGCTTGGGGCATGCTGGAGAAAAATCCTTGAAACTATTGATAGATCAAGGATTATTAAAAGGAGCTCGGGCTTGCAAAATAGATTTTTGCGAGCATTGTATCAAAGGGAAGAAAACAAGGGTGAAATTTGGTACAACAATCCATGATACTGAGGGTATTTTGGATTATGTTCACTCAGATGTGTGGGGGCCTTCTAAGACAACTTCATTGGGAGGTAAACACTATTATGTTTCCCTTGTTGATGATTTTTCCCGGAGAGTTTGGGTGTATACGATGAAGACGAAGGATGAAGTGTTGGGAATTTTCCTGAAATGGAAAAAGATGGTGGAGACTCAAATAGGCAGAAGAGTCAAACGTCTTCGTACAGATAATGGTGGAGAATTAAAAAATGATCTATTTCAAAAGGTCTGTGAAGATGAAGGTATTGTCAGGCACTTCACTGTCAGAAATACACCACAACAGAATGGGGTGGCAGAGCGAATGAATCGAACCTTGCTGGAGAAGGTTTGGTGTATGTTGTCCAATGCTGGGTTGGGCAAAGAATTTTGGGCTGAGGCTTTGGTATATGCTTATCACCTTATTAATCGTTTACCATCTACTGCTATTGGTGGTAAAACTCCATTGGGGAAATGGTCCAGAAAGCCTGCTATAGATTATAATTCCTTACATGTTTTTGGTTCCACTGCATATTACCATGTTAAGGAGTCAAAGCTAGAACCAAGAGCAAAGAAAGCAATATTTATGGGGATCACCTATGGTGTGAAAGGCTATCATCTTTGATGTCCAAAAACAAAGAAAGTAATCTTCAACTGGGATATTACCTTTGATGAATCTACCATGTTGAGAAAGGTGACTTCTGAAAATATGAAACAGACAGATGGTACTCCCAAACAGGTGAATTTTGATGGCAACATAATTGTCCCAGTAGAAGCAGAAACTGATGATGACTCTCCTATAGTAGAAGAAGAGTCAAATGAAGAAGAGGTTCAGACCCGAGAACCTCCACATCAACATGAATCAATTGCACAAAGGAAGGGAAAGAGAACCATTAGACAACCTGCCCGCTATGCAAATATGGTCTCTTCTACATCACCAATTGTAACTAATGATGTTCCTCCCACTTATAATGAAGCAGTTCAAAGTTTAGAACAAGAAAAGTGGAGGATTGCCATGAAGGAAGAAATGCAGTCCCTTCAAAAGAAGGCAATTGGGTGCAAATGGAAATTAGCTAGTCTTCCGAAAGGAAAGAAGGCAATCGGGTGCAAATGGGTATATGCAAAGAAAGATGGATTTCCTGACAATGATAATGTTCGCCAGAAAGCAAGATTGGTGACTAAAGGCTACGCTTAGAAGGAGGGAGTTGATTATAATGAAATATTTTCCCCAATTATAAAACATTCCTCCATCAGAATTTTATTGGCTTTGGTGGCACAGTTGGATTTGGAACCAAGTTTAGATGAATGTAAAAATTGCATTTTTACATGGATACTTGGAAGAGGAAATCTATATGTCTTAGCGAGATGGATTCAAAGTTGATGGAAAATAAAAGATGGTGTGTGAATTGGACAAATCGCTTTATGGATTGAAGCAATCTCCGTGACAGTCAGAGTGTTATTCATTTAGTAAAGAATCAAATTTATCATGCAAGGATGAAGCATATCGGTGTTCGATATCATTTTATACGAGAGATTCTAGAAAAAGGTGGAGTCATAATCCAAAAGATTCCGACCACTGAGAATCCTGCTGATATGCTGACAAAAGTGGTAACTACGGTCACGTTTAAACAATATTTAGACTTGGTCAATATTATTACAAATTGAAAGATGGAGTTTGCAGACACTACTTAAGTTGGATTTGTGAAAGATTTGTATAAAATTTTGTCAAGGTGGAGAATTGTTGTATGTTGCCAAAATAAAGTCCCACATCTGAAATGTGGGTGATATGGGAGGAGTCCTCTCCCTATAAAAAGGACCCCCCCCCCTTTAGTTCACCCATCCCAAAATCTCTTCTCTTCTTCTATTGGCAATTTGTTCTTGTTCTCCTTTATAATATTTCTTTGATTAATGAAATATTATTTTAGTAGTATCTGAGGACGTTGGCATAATTGGTCAAACCTCGTTAAATCTCTCGTGTTCCTTTTTCTTTTTTTATATCTATTTAATAACTATTGTTAGGTATAGATGTTATTAATTATTGTGCTATTTAAATTACTTGTTTTTATAAAATTCTGTCTAAGAATTGGTTTTTAAGCGGACCCATGTGTCCCACTACATTTTCCTAGGAATTTTATCTTAGGGTGTTTTTTTAGTACAATGATTTTTACGCTAGTCATCTAGATAATAGTTCTCAAAGTGAACTAATTATCTTTGGTGAAATAGTAAAAATTACCGGATTTTCACAATAAGAACATGTGTAAAAAGGATTTTGTCAAGGGTCAATTGGTTTTCAGTCATTGACGAGCTAGTGGAATGTAGAGCAGGTATCTTCTTCTTCCTCTTCCACAACCCAAAGGGTGTTGGGGACATAGTTCATAAACTAGGATCCATGTGATTAGAAATGACTAACTTTTAACGACCGGATGCCTCTCCTAATGTCACCCTCCTTTTTTATATAGGCTTGATGCTCAAGTCTTGACAGAGTTCCAAGCATTGGCTGTGTTTAGCTGCCATAACTGGAAAATGTGTGGCTTATCTTCTCACTCTTTTAAATTGGAGCTTATGCAATGGTTACTCTGCATATCCTTCAAAACCCAATCTCACAATTTGTTGCCTCTCCTCCAGACTAGATGTGCTCGTGGAAAAAATCAACATATGCTGGCTGCCACTACCTGGTAAATTGTTTTTGTTTTCGGTTTAGAGTTTCCCTATGAAATGTATTGTGAACATGTATGTAATTTTTGCTTACACGATAGCATGACCGATGACAGTAATGAACCATTTGGAAGCATCAATACACTTGTTTCAGTTGGAGGAATCAATTAAGAAAAGCTACAAGCCTGTCCAATGTAATGTAATGTTATTAGCTGGGAAATGTGACCATTTTCACCGCTATTACTTTTACGTTATTTCAACTGGGCTAAATTGATGGCACACTGTTAACATTATTAATAAACAATTCTCATTTTCTTTAATTAATTTGCCGCATGCACTTTCTGTTAGGCTATACTGGTATGTGTGAATATGTATTAAAAGAACCTCTAGTATCCTGAAAGATGAAAAGACTTACAAAATCTAACATTCTTTTTGTTACCATTTATCACACTAAACCAGAATTATAAGGTGTTAAATTCCTAAGTAAAATTATTCATCTAATGTCATTTACCATAAACCTTTGAAAATCTTCTTAATTATCATGCCATCTCTAAAATTTCAATTTGGACTCATAATTTATGGGATGCTGTGGATGGTGTAAAACATGACATAAAAATGTAGGGTTTTTATAAAGTAATTTACACGTATTTAAAAAAGAGCTTTGGAATATTTAGTAAGAGTCGCTGCAAGTAAGGTTGCTAATTGAACGAGCCAGATCGTGAGCATTTAGCGTTCGACTCTACTCAAAACTCGACACTTAAATGTTCGAGCTTAAACTCGACTCGAACTTGAATCTTATAAGCCGAGCTTGAGCAAGGTCGTGTTCGACTCGACTCGACTCGGTTATAACTCGAATTCAACTCATAGTTCGACTCGAACTCGACTCGATAAAATAATATAATAATATAGTTTTTATATTATATTATATTTTATTTATTTATTTATTTATATATATACATACAATATAATAACAAAGAAATAAGATAATTGAGATGGTAAGTATTTAAGTTGATGACCTCAAGATTATGGTTTCAATATACAATGACCTCATTTGTTTTAAGTGAGGTACCTTTAACTTTTAATCAAGTCGGTTTCGAGCTTACGAATGAATTAGGCTCTAGCCTAAAAAAATTAAATAATTTTAAGTATATTCAAACTCAAACCGAGTTCAAGCACAAGTTAAACTTGTTCACTCGCTTATTTAACACCCCTAACTGCGGGTAACTAAGAGAGTCTCACGTATTCAACTCGTAGAACCAGCATTTTGCAAAAATGTCAGGTAAGGCTGCTATAATGAAATTCTTTATGGTCTGAGAGAGCCTTAGTGTATGAGATTGTCTTTTTTTTAAAGATTTACACACACGGTCTTTCCTTCACAAAGGAGGCTAATTTACAGATGGTATTTCCTTCCTCCTCAAAGGAGGTTCTGATGTTTCTAAATTCTAGATTTAATTCTATGGAGCAGATTAGGAGAGACATTCTCATAGGCAATTGTCGCTGTCACCGAGACAGTTTTACATTCCATATTCAATATAATATTGTTCAACCAAATTAAGTGGTCAAACGCCTAAGTCGTGGCTATGCTTCCACAATTACCCACCACTTTATAGTCTTATGTTAAAAACGAAAGAAAAAAACGGAGTATTTCACATATCATAAATTAACCCATTCCGAGTAGTAATTATTGAATCGAATTAAGATTTTTTTTTTCTGTTTTTATTTTTTATGAAAAAATAGTCAACAGCAATTCTAAAATTAAAAAAAAAAGAAAAGAAAAATGAGCAGACAGGTGGGTAAAGATTTTGCGTATCATCAAATACAAATACTGAACTAATAGGAAAATAAAAAAATAAAAACTTTATATAAACACATCGCTATAATGGCAAAAGGGGCTTGTACGCTTAAAAAAAAAAAGTTCGTGCAAAGAAAAATAGAATAGAAAAAACGAAGAAATAAAAAAGTCAGTAGATGAGCATGAGGGAGGAGTCCCACGCCGGAGACGCTGCTTCGGTGAGCCTGCCAGCCGAATCAAAGTCCCCCACCGTGACGTATTGGAGCATTGCTGAAAAGAGTCATAGTGCTACCATGGAGATTTGCTGCATCCTACCCGCGTCGCTGCCTTGCCAGAGAAGAGTCTTGCCAAGGAGAGAAATCCACCACCCCACCGCCTTGGTGTTGAGTAGCCTGAAAGCGGGACCCCTCCCTGTTGCCGTGAAGTTACCGCAGAAGGGCGCCGCTGCTTGCGAAAGCCCTGTCGTGGAGTGTTGCCGAAGTTGGACCATCGCTGCCTCGCTACCCCCTTGGCCGCTGTTTTGAAGGTCGTCATCATGGGAGTTTGGAGAGCCAATAATTGAACCACCCCCTTGAAGTGTTGCCCCAGCCTTGGTGTCCTTCGCCAGAGATGCACCGCCGGAGACGACCAACCTCGCCGGAAAAGGTACGAGAGAAAGGCTGCCCAAAAACAGAGCACAGCTTGTGCCAACATCTTTCCGGCCACACCGTCCAGCACCATAACCCTCACTGGATCCTCCTCACAGTAGGGAACAGAACCCATCCAAGAACATCATCCAGGGAGCCCGTTGTTGCCAGGAAACTGCCCAGAAAACTCCCGCCGGAGCAGCGACGCAGAAAACAACAACAAACAGTCAACTTTGGGCCCTTCGTCCAGCCAGCCCAAGTCATCTCCGGCCACGCCGCCACTTCTATTAGACTCTCCTCAACACCGATAACAGACCCAAACAAAGAGTTTCCTCCAAGGAAGGTCGTCGTTCCCGGAAAACCACCCGAAAGAGCATCGCCGGAGCAGTGTGACAGCAGCTAGCTGAAAATTTCCGGCAGTTGTCCGACCGATCCAGGCCATCATCTCCCACGAAACTGCCTCAAATCGATTTACCTCATCGCTGGATACAATACCATGTCAATTCGCTCCGCATCGAGCAGCCACCGTCACCGGAAAGCGGAGATAAAGCTCATTCGAAAAGCAGTTCCGCCTAAACTTTCCACTACCACCGCCGCCGATCGGAGTGCCTCCGGCCACTTTATCACAACCAGAAGCTTCATAGATCGGATATCCACCATTCAAGGCCATCACCTATCCCCACCGAAGCCGTGTCCATTGGCCGCTTACTGTTGATCACGCCGTTTATGCCTGTCATGTTGTGCCGTGTCCCCGATTGTGAAGAGCTGTCCCAGACCGAAAAGCCAGGTCGCGTCCGCAACCCGGATTAGAGCTGGCACACCGTGCACCACCCGCAAATTGGCACACATAGAAAGCAAAGCAAGCCGACATATGCCACCCGGCTTGGTCTAGCATTTATTTATTAAGAACCAACTTGAAGCAGTCTAGTTCCATCAATTATCGCTTCAAAAATTATTTGAAGGCCTTCTCGACTTTGGATTGAAGCGAAACTTATTATCCCGCTATTTCTAGATGTTCCAAACATAACAGTGAAGTCATTTTAAAGATTTGAGGACTAGAAAAAGATGAATTAGGGCATTGAAGTCGAAGATTTCAAAGGCAAATTTATTGAAAGGCAGTAAAATTTACTATTTTGTTTAAAGTGTCAAATCAAAGAAGAAATAGTAGATTGTGAGTACCAATCTCATCATAGATTGACTTAGAGATTCAAGTTGAACCCTAAAAACCACATAAAAATCTTTGGTATTTATTTTTTGCTCGCGACATTTTATTTTAGTTAGCTCGCACGATTTTTTATACGGCAAAGGTGGTTTTGGTCCTACCGATCCCATTTAACTCAATACAAAGTGAAGACCAATTCACGGGGGCAGGAATCCTGTGCTCGAAGAGATATATAAGCATGTTAGGCATAACATGAAGTAGCAGTTGATGTGCGTAATCAATTCACATACTCCATCCCATATGAGCACAGCTATTCACCGGCAGCAATTTGGTTTTCAAAAGTTGACAACCTTACACGATGCTCACAGAAACATTTTTTGTTGAAGGGTTTGGCCATAATAAAAGATAACCATAGTATAATACCTCCTTGTGGTTTGAAGAGGGTTCTAGGGGTTCGTTTTTGAGAAATATTAAAAATGATATAAAGTATAAAATTGATACGTGATTCATCCCTGAGAAAATCGTATAATCATATGATCCATGTCTCCGACCCTAATCATCTGGAAAGTGGCAGATGATAATGGCATGTTCTCATTCCGTCCAACAAAAGCATAAGAAGATTCAGATTTAAGTATCTCACATTGCATTTTGTCGACTTCATTAAATCAAACAAGCTTAAAGCAGCATGAAGCTCTTCACATAGTTTTCTCATACTTCCTTGCTGTGCCCCCAACTCCGGATGTAACTCGACCCAATGTAGTGTCTCAGAACACTATTATTACATGGATCCTAATTCAGGTCTATGTCCCGATATCTTTTTGGTATACGGTGGAAGAAGAAGAATACTCTCAAAACACTATAATTACATGGCATTGTCAACAACAAAAAATGAACCTCCACTCTAAACATAAAAGAACAGAACCAGTTGCTAGGATCACAACTTATAAAATGGCAATTCTTGGCCGTAAGAGAAAATAAAATGAGAAGGCTCAAGTAGGGTGGGAAAATTGTCTCTTTGAAGACATCCAATTAAAAATTGGGGAAAGAATTCCATGCCAAAGAATTACCTCACTCGGCACAAAAGAGGCAATAATTGTAGTTTCCTTCCATTGCCGTTGGAGAAAGCTAAACCAGTTATGGATTTCCCTCCATTTAACTCATAAAATTATAATACTTAATAACAAGTCATTTTGTCAGAACGTCATCTGCATTGCCGGATGCCTTTCCTTGGCTTTCCTGTTGGATGCCTTCATGGTTAACCACTTTGGAAGCACTTCCCAGAATAGCCTTTTCAAAAGCCTGTTCTTCCATAGCCTTCACCATCATCTTCATGGTCTTTTCCTCTTCCTTAATGCTGCATGTTCATAATTATCTCAGCCTCCTTGTCTAATGGCTTGAAGTATTCCTCAATAGCTGCTTCCTGTCAATCAATGAATATTGTTACAACAGTCAATCCAAGGAGAAGAACGTGATTATTTGGTCATAACATCTAAGACAAAGGACTACATATTTTCAGTTAGGCACAGGGTGAATTGAGCCATGTATTAATCTTAGTATATCGCCACCATCGTCAATCACAAATATGAATGCTACACATCTAAGAGTTAGAAACAGGATGATAAGCATATACTTTTTTAGCTTTCACTAAAAGCATTTGCAATAAATGATGTTTTTTTCCAGTTACAAAAACATTTATAACTCAAAGTGCACCTACAACGATTGCATCCGAAACTACTAAAACTTACTGGCAGGCCTACATTGATGCCACCCTAGAATAATGAAGTTGATCGCAATTGATGTAGCAGGGCTTACTGTTTCTTCAAGCTTTTTATTGAGAGACTGCATCTCCTCAACCATTTGCCGAACTTCAGCTAAAATAGTCTGCTCAGGAAGTTTCCTTAAGGCCGCTTTCTTTGCTTGTGCCTGAAGGAATAGTGACGAAGATGAAAATATCAAACGGTTTCATTAAACTTCAAAATGAAGAAAAGATAATTTATAGAAATAAAATTCGATTGACACAGCAAAGACTAATCCCCTCATTCAATACTGAACTTAAACAATAACCATCTTGTTTCTACATCTCTTTGTGTTGTTCATTTATATGTGAGCATTTAGAGAATGACACAGTACCTGTGACGATGATCACAATCTAGCAGAGATAAGTTATAGACAATAACAATTATAGACATAATGAGACCAAATATTGACAGAGAAAACTATACATAATAAAGTAAGCATCCACAGTTACACCAACATGAAGACAAATGCCAACAAAAAAATCAGTGTAAACTCAAATGAACGAAGATGAAGTACCCATGAATAAATACTACTTACATTATAGCAAAACTAGAGAACACATAATCTAAAATATAACATTAAGTAAAAAAAATGCTGAAACTCATCAAATATCCACCCTATCATATTTAATTACTCACATAAAAGCTAAATCCTGGAGTTTTTATCCCAATCATAAACAAACTGTAACCTCGAAAGAATAAAGCAGAAGTACCCATTTACAAGACAGCTCCCATACTATCAAAGTTTGAAAACACAAAATCTGTAACATTCATTAAACCAGAAAGACCTAATTTATTCAAATTCATCAATTTCCATCCAATTAAAGCATCGTATATTATTATCATATTGTAAATTCAGAAGAACATAGCTGAAGTACACATAAACAAATGCAGTT
>JAURVB010005929.1:0-62133 GCA_033002965.1 Piper betle | reverse complement strand
TTTACTTAACCGGGTAAAAATACTTAACCGGTTAACTAATACTTTCCACTTGACCGGGTAATTGATAATTGACCGGGTAGCGGGTAAATAATTTAAATAAATTCATGGATACCAACGTTCGATCCCACCGCGTAGAATATATACATATATATATATATATATATTTATTTATTATTTTTTTTCCGGGTCTTTACACAAGTCATCTGGTGAAATAGGTCATACTGACTAGAATCATTCAGCTGGATTGACCATACATGCTCAAGTCATTTAGCTAGATTGGCTTGTAGGGTCACTCCAAACTATGGGGACTTGGGAATTAATGCATCCACACGGTGGAAACCTCAGTTCACCCCTAAGGCTCAGCTGGGTGGTCAATCGGTAATCTAAAATATTGTAGGGTACTAGTTTGGGCTACATCAGAAAAAACTATGTTGATGGGTGGTATGTAGCCTAACATCTACCCATGTCTCCCTGATCCTCATCAATGTGACAGGTCAACTGCGTGTACCCTTAGGGTACTTTGCTCTAGGTCCTATGACTATACTAGGGTGTCATGCGAGTCCTGCTAGCATATGGTGGACTCTAGTACCAAATAAAGCTATATGTGAAAAAGTTGTATGGCTCATTGTCGCCAGTCTAAGTCAAACACTCAGGTGTCCCTTGAAGGGGAACCAAATTGCTCACTTGATCCTAGCTAACTTGGTTTCGAGTCAAATATCTGACTCTATTCTATAATGGAACAAAGACAAGTGATATGACCCTACCGTGTGCTATGACTCTCGTAACTATCTATATAACCCCTATAAGTCAAGATGAGCATACATTGGTGTCCCTCTATTTCTGCAACATGGTCTGGTCTAATTAAAATCTCTGTCTACGTCGCTCCCAAACTGGGGTGAAATTGTTGTCTCAAAACTGGTCCGGCAATGACTACTTGCACTGTAAGCCCGAAACAGTACCACAAAGATACGTCCTAAATCCTACAGCTCAAGGTAAGAACCTAATCATGCTTGCGAAGCACAAGGAAATCACTCTCTCCCTCAAGGACATTCCCTCATTGACACCATCCAAGCCTAAGGCTCTAATACGAGTCAAACTCCTCTCGCTTGCTGAGGTCATACTGCATGTTTAACCATTTGCTAATCTTCTAATTTGTATACTCTAGCTATAGGCCATAAGTACACTCTCATGCTGACTGAACAATCTAACCACTGTGGCCATCCCATTTGGAGGTCATACTACCTTGTTCTCTGAGTTTGTCCATATGCACCCTTATAAGCTTGTCACTAACACCGTCTAATGATGCTATTTTGCAATACATCTGACCTAAGGATGACAAGTCAAGGCAATGGTATGCAAGATGGTTGGTAAAGTTGATTATGTGCCATGACATCAGAATAATTCTAGTGCACCTAACTTTCCACTATCCGACTGATGTTACTGTAGCTATATCTTGTCCTCAATCTCTCTAACCCTACTCTGCTCTAAATGCTGTGACATGCGATCTCTGTGCAAGCTTAAAAACATCCTCAAGTAGTTGTCTTTTTATAGGGTGAGGTAACTACTTGGCTTTGCTTTCACAATAACTGCTCACTCAGATAGACGTAGGGCATCATGGAAGGTGGTAGTGTGCATTCAGTTGGTGGTAGTGGATCACGGTCTGTAGTTGGGAATTCAAATAGTGGTTGTTCATCATAGATGGAGGTTGTGCTACTTGGACGAAAATTGTGCTATCCAGTAATGAAGCCTAATCCTGATCATGTACGTCGTGAACCCATTACTGTTTCTAGCACGTTTATCTCCATGTGTCTATCTCGCAAGAGGTAGCTGCTTTCAACATGGCTCAGGTTATCCAACCATGTGTGTCTGATCCTAAGGGGTCTGGATGGAAAAATAATATTGAGGCCACACCGATCTCTAGGAATCTGGAGCAACTTTTCCCATAAAAGCTGATGGATTCTCAATAGCAATCACTGATCTAGCCTTGGCAGATCGAGTGAAATTTGGTCAATCGTCTAAATCCGTGGTCAAATGTAATCTTGCTCATTCTCGATATGTTTCTGCCTCTATCTGTTGAAAAGTGGCCAACAAAACTATTTGGATAGACATACACTAGTTGAAGAGGGACGAGGAGGTGAAGTGTTCATGGGACTATAGATCCACCTTGCTACTCATCCTAATCCAATGTTATCTCCTAGAAGTAGTCCGTCCAAGTCATATGCTCCAAACTCTCATCTGTGCTCCAAAGTTCTATGTACTCCTGGTCAACATTGAACTCAACCTCAGCTAATTGAGCATGTGGACACTCTTAGGTCGTCTAAATCTTTGGCACAGTAAAATTGAAGACGTGTCTCTAAGTTTATCATGACATGCCTGTGAGATCCATGCATGCATCTACTGAAATCATGATCTCATATCTGGCAGTGGTGGAAACTGGTAGCCAAAATGCTGTTGCCAACGGCGACTGCGGAGGCGACAATGGTCATGAGAGGTATAGATAGAAATCCGGGCATGAGGCAATATTAGGGGTGCTAGTCTAGTAGCCGAGGGAGGTGCAGAGACTCGCTGGCAGCGAGCCGAAGTGGCGGCCGCGTTAAGAGTGGTAAACTCTGAAAATGGGAAAAAATCTCCGAAAATAACTGGGTTAAGCTTGGGTTGACGTGGACATCTCTGATCTTGCCAAATGTCTAACAACTTGTGGCCTAGTGGGGCCCACCTATCAGTATATGCAATATGTATAAGGCCTTGAATTCTAAACTCAATCGGGTGAAAATCTCTGACTCAAATTATGCGGGGCCCACAGAGGCAATCCTGTGAAGCAAGCAAATAAGATACCTTGAGAATTCTAAATAGATATTAAATGCTGCAATGGTCAAGATCTAGGCCTAAAATCCTGGATAACCCATAAAAATTATATGTATACCTCGTGTAGACACTGATAACTCATCCTTTGTTGTTGCATAACTAAAATTATCATTTGTATGTCGGGCATACTCAGCTATCATAACATGGTCATACGACCATCATGGTCTAAAAACTGGTCTAGCTTGAGCTCGCTTGAACTGACTCAAGACTGGCCCAAACCGGGTAAAACTATAAGCGGGTAAAACCCTAACTCGAAGTTGGGTTTTACAACATTGGTTTCATGATAATAATTAATTAATCATACTTATTAATGAAGTAAACATATAAATTACGTGGAAATAAAATAAACTACCATGAATATTTAGTATAGATGTCCATATATCCAAATAAAATACATATGTCCAAGTACTGACTCAGCTAAAAAGTTCATAATAATAATATCATAGTTATCTAATACGAAAAACATAATTAAATACAAATAAATAATAACATACATGTAACGAATAAATAGATAAATAAATAAATAAATAAAATTTAGTAACCATGAATGTAATTAACATTAATAAGTGAATATATTAATAGTAATAATAAACAATCACATAAACATTCATCAAATATGACAAACATATAAACAAAAGGAAATAAACAATAATGAATAAATAAATAAATAAATAAATAAATCATAACATCAAAATATACGAAATAATGTGTAATGACCTGCCTGAACCGGACCGGGTGTTACCTAAAAATATAATTGCTGTAACGATAATATTCCAGAACATGAATTGGAAAACAACAAATAAGTCTGGCAATATATAATATAAATCATAACAATAAATCATGTTCTCTAAAATATAAAGTAACCGTCCCACAGTCTCGGACCGTTTCCCATAGCCACATTTATAACACAAGAGAATAATAAGGAAGTCCAATTTTTATTATCAATTCACCAACCTGAGTCACTTTTATTCTTCAGTCCAAAGCTGCTCACCTGCGGAGGCAATTCCGTGTTAGTGATAAAACCACTAAGCCGCATAACTAAATGAAACAAGTCAATAAAATCCCCATTATCGTTTCAAGAGTCTTTTAGTTGTTATGAGCCTATGCCGAGCTCGTTATATGCTGGGAGGGGTGGCCACCCCATCCAGCTACCATCCCATGCATGCACAAACATGCTACGTGGCCCACGGCCTGTAGTTACCGATGTTTGTCATTGACTCACCCTCTCGGTATCACAAGTGCATAATGAGCCGTCTTGCACCATTGCGACCTGTTGCCCCTTTCGGCATGGGGTCAGGTGTTCAATCTTTCAGGGGGTGCTGCCTTGTGCCGAATTGAGTCGACCCTGGTTGCGTTCCAGCGCATGGTGGTCAGATACTCAAGTCGACCAAGACTCCCACATAGTAATTTTAAAGGTGCGGCCCTGTGTCGGACTGAGTCAATTCCTTGACCCCGATTGCGTTCCAGCGCATGGTGGTCGAATCTGGGCTCAGGCTGACTAGGGCTGCCAAGAAGGGAAAATACAACATTTCAAATAATTATACGGACCTGAATAGTTCGTATGTGAACTCGCAGCTGCGACCAACGATCCTAATCTGAATGCGAACATAAAATTATACATAAGTATAATTTTATTCGAGTAGAAATGCATGCAACTAAATGACTAATATATATATATATATATATATATATATATAATATCACTATTAAAATTCAACAATATTAAATATTAAATTATTCATGTGATATAATCATTTAAATCCTACTTTACATTTTAAATTTATTATCTAAATCATAATTCACACTTCACTAATGATAAAGTAATTATTAATTTATAAACAAGTATTTGAATTATTATTATTAGTATATTTTCTTTTGAGATAATAATTACTTAACCACGATCTTGATGATTTAGTTTACGGTTATAATTTTTAATCGCTATCCTTATTCATAGCAATTTAATTAATTAAGTTGTACGATTAAATTATTTAAAATAATTTGTATTATTCTAATTCAAAAATATTATTAATATAATTATTTTAAATTATTTGACTCAATAAAAGTTTCGAACTTTATTTAATTTCATTATGCTATTTAGGTTCGACGCTTGTGATTTTTTACACGATTATAGTTTAATAACCCATTTTCTACCTTACTGACTCGTTATTAAAATAATCACTTTATTTACTTAATATTAAATTTAATAAGGTAAAGGTAAAATCTTTATTTTATTAATTACTTATAATCCTCTGATTTAATTTAATCATTTATAGTATGCCGATTAATTATTAACCGTTTATCATTACCGTATTTTTATTACTTATGTCCATGTCGATTTCGTCCAATAATTAATTAGTTTAGTAACTTTACCCATAACCCATTAAAATGATTATTTTTAAAGATTTATTACGAGTTAGTATTATTTTTTAACTCGAGTCGGTATCGAGTCAACCCATATTTACAAAACTGCCATCTTCTTCTTCCCCAACATCCCTTCTTCTCCAAACTCCATCTTTGCACCCAAAAACAGGTCTGTGACGTCTTCTTCTTCAACCCTATGCAACCTTCCCCAGCAACCCAATTGAACAACCATATAAACATCCCAACAAGGCATCAACAATGAATTAAAATAGCCAAAGATGAAACCCAACGTCCATGTTTTACAGCAGCTATCCAAGGCGACCGTCCTGCACCAAACCAGGCATGTTCTTCTTCTCCCAGCCTCAAGACCCCTCCTTTCTTGCACCTTGCTCTAATTCAGATGTTCCACGACCTCAGGCCGGCCTCAAAATAGTAAGGATCAGCCACCTTTGGACGTTGCATGGAGTATGGTTGTTCTCCCCACTTCTGCACTTCGCCGCCATGAATTCCGATGAGAAGGTCATCCGCTGTGGACTGTTCTAGCGGCCTGAACTGCTGTGATGGAACCCATGATGCTGTTGACGAAGCACAACCGGTGTCTACCCCTCTGAATCTTCCATTACAGCATCTATTTTAGAGGAACTGCCATCACCATCGTCACCCCTTGCAACTCCGCCCACAAACAGCTGTAATTCTGCCACCACTTGGAAACCAGGGACACGGCGAGCCCTCCCTTCGACCCAGCAGCAAGAGAGGTCGTCGGGGTGTGAGGGACTGCCTTGCAATTGTTCTTACGGTCACCCATCTTGCCAAAGTTTTAGACTACTCGGCCATGGACAGGATTCCAGTTTTCAGGTTAGTTCTTTTCTTTCTTGTTGATTTCAGACTTTAGTTACATGATTAACAAGCTTATTATCAATTAAAAAGAATATGCATACTAGAAAATTAAGAAGAGGGAGATACGAAGGATACCCAAGCAAGGAAGAAGCCATGCCGGTAAGGAAGAGGAAAAGAAAATGAAAATGAAGGCTAGGGTGGAGGACATCCTTCATAAAATAAAATGAAATGACGGCTAGTGTAAAGACCGTGGGAAAAAAAATTTAATATATTCGACCGGGTCAGGGAAGGATCGAACGTTAGAGAATTAATATTAATTATATTATACCGGTTAAGTTTACCCGGTTAAAGGAATAAAATACGGGTGTTGGTGTGTTTCCACAAACCCTAGCCGTCATTTCATTTTATAAAGGACGTCCTCCACCCTAGCCTCCATTCGCATTCTCTTCCCCTCTTCCTTGCCGGCATGTCTTCTTCCTTGCTTAGGTATTCTTTCTATCTCCCTCTTTATAATTTTCTTGCATGCATATTTTAATTTGATAATAAACTTTATAATCGTGAGGATTAAAGTTTAAAAATCAACGAGAAAGAAACTAAACAAAAATTAAACTTTAATTCGGCCGACGAGTCCCTTGTTTCGGCGAGATGGGGAAGCACAGGCAAGGTCGCCGGGAATCGGTGGCGAGGGTCGTTCCGACGTCGGAAGATGATCCTACTCTCTTCGTCAATCAGTGTAGGGTCGATTTCACATGTGTGGATGTCGGCTTGGGGTGGTAAATGGCCAAAAACAGAAGACAGCGGCAAAAACAGCGGCGACGGCGGTGGGGGAACAAATCCGGCCGTCCTTGGTGGCGACGGGTTCTAATATGGTCGGGGAAGGTAGATAGGTGGTCGCAGATAGGTGGTCGAGGGTGACGAGGCGACCACCCAATTGAGGCGGCGATGCTCGCCGGCGGTGGAATCGCCGACGCGAGCATGCCGCTAGGCAAGCAATGAGGGCATCGCCGCGGCTGGAAGACGGCCGGAGTTGGCCGGGGCGACACCGCAACGGCATAGCATGGCTAGTCGGTGATGATTGACGGGGCCGGAGGTGGTCGGCGGCGGCGGCGGCTGGAGGGCGCCTGGAGTCGGGAACAGAGCATGCAGGAGAAGAAGAAGAGAAGGAAAATAATTACTCTTGGGTGGCAAACTTTTAAATAATACTTGACTCGATGCAGCTCGAGTTAAATAATAATACCAACTCGTAAATAACACCTGACTCGATACCGACTCGAGTTAAAAATAATTTGAACTCGTAATAAATCTTTAAAAATAATTATTTTAATGAGTTATGGGTCAAAGTTACTATACTAATTAATTATTTGACAAAGTCGACATGGACATAAGTAATAAAAATACGGTAATGATAAACGGTCGATAATTAATTCGAGCAGTAATAAAAGCGACTAAATTAAATCGGACGGTTATAAGTGATTAATAAAATAAAGATTTTACCTTTACCTTATTAAATTTAATATTACGTAAATAAAGTGATTATTTTCATAACGAGTAAATAATGTAGAAAATGGCTTATTAAAACTATAGTCGGGTAGCAATCACTAGGGCCGAACCTAAAGAGAATAATGTACTTTCCCTTGTTGGCAGCCCTGGTTGGTCTGAGCCCAGATTCGACCACCCGATGCGCTATAACGCAATCGGGGCTCAAGGAATTGACTCAGTCCGACATAGGGCCGCACCTTTAAAATTACTATGTGTGTGCTTATAATTAATTGAAATGTTGTATTGTCCGTATAATTATTTGAAATGTTATATTTTCTCAAACTTGTATAACTATATGAAATGTTGTATTTTCCCAAACTTAGTGTCCTTTATCGGCACTAATCTCAGAATGAGCTGGGAGACGATTTGAACCTCAAATGAATTGGAGACCACCTAATCTTAGAATGAGCTGGGAGACGTTTTCAAATCTCAGAATGAGCTAGGAGACAATTTTTATTCTCAGATTGAATTGGGAGACCATGACTAACCTCAAAATTAATCTAGGGGACCACCTAATTTTAGAATGAGCTAGGAGACGATTTTAACCTCATAATGAATTGGGGGGCGGCAGACAAATCTCAAAATGAATTGGGAGACCACCTAATGTCAGAATGAGCTGGGAGACATTTTCTAATCTCAGAATGAGCTGGGAGATAATTTTTAATCTCAGATTGAACTGGGAGACCATGACTAACCTCAAAATGAATTGGGGGGACCACCTAATCTCAGAATGAGCTGGGAGACGATCTTAACATAAAATTGAATTGGGGGACCATGACTAATCTCAAAATGAATTGGGAGAGCACCTAATCTCAGAATGAGCTGGGAGACGTTTTCTAATCTCAGAATGAGCTGGGAGACAATTTTTAATCTCAGATTGAACTGGGAGATATTACTAACCTCAAAATGAATTAGGGACCTCCTAATCTCAGAATGAGCTGGGAGACGATTTTTAACCTCAAAATGAATTGGGGGACCATGACTAATCTCAAAATGAATTGGGAGACCACCTAATCTCAGAATGAGATTAGAGATAATGTTCTAATCTCAGAAGGAACTGGGAGACCATGACTAACCTCAAAATGAATGGGGGGACCATGACTAATCTCAAATTAAATTGGGGGACCACCTAATTCAGAATGAGCGTGGAGACCATGTTCTAATCTCAGAAGGAACTGGGAGACCGTGACTAACCTCAAAATGAATTGGGGGACCATGACTAACCTCACAATGAATTGGGAGACCACCTAATCTCAGAATGAGCTGGGAGACGATTTTTAACCTCAAAATGAATTGGGGGACCATGACTAATCTCAAGATGAATTGGGGGACCACCTAATCTCAGAATGAGCCGGGAGACGATGTTCTAATCTCAGAAGGAACTTGGAGACCATGACTAATCTCAAAATGAATTGGGGGACCATGACTAATCTCAAATTAAATCGGGGGACTACCTAATCTCAGAATGAGCGTGGAGACAATGTTCTAATCTCAGAATGAACTGGGAGACCATGACTAACCTCAAAATGAATTGGGGGACCATGACTAATCTCAAAATGAATTGGGAGACCACCTAATCTCAGAATGAGCTGGGAGACGATTTCTAATCTCAGAATGAACTGGGAGACCATGACTAATCTCAAAATGAATTGGGAGACCACCTAATCTCAGAATGAGCTGGGAGACGTTTTCTAATCTCAGAATGAGCTGGGAGTCGACTTTTGCTAATCTCAGAATGACCTGAGAGACAAATTACTAATCTCAGAATGACCTGAGAGATAATTACTAAAAGACTTGTGAAACTATAATAAAAAATGGGTGAAATGATAATAGGGATTTTATTGACTTGTTTTATTTAATTATGCGGCTTGAGTGGTTTTATCACTAACGCGGAATTGCCTCCGCAGGTGAGCAGCTTTGGGACTAAAGAATAGAAGTGTGGTTGGTGGTTCTTTTACCAACCTAGGTATGGTGAATCGATAATAAAGTTGGACTTCCTTATTATTCTCTTGTGTTATAAATGTGGCTATGGGAAACGGTCCGAGACTGTGGGACGGTTATTTTAAATTTTAGAGAACATGATTTATTGTTATGATTTATATTATATGTTGCAAGACTAGTTGCTGTATTTAAATTCATGTTCTGGAATGTTACATTTACATTAACTATATTTTTAAGTAACACCCGGTCCGGTTCGGGCGGGTCGTTACAGGTGGTATCAGAGCCTGGTTTCCCACTAGCTCACATTTTATGACTCAAGTACCTTGTTGAAAAGTCTAATAATTATCTTTTCCCACTGTGTTGTGTTATTAATTAACAAATTCATTTGCTACTAATAAACCTAAGTCATAAGCTGAAACAAGAACGTATAAATGAACCATGATGGTTCGACGTTTTAGATGGCCGGCACTTGTAGACAGTCAAACCGAGCTACTCCGCCAAATGCGAACACCGAGAATGTGTTGGTTCAGATCCTGACGGCCATACAGGGAGTGGTAGCAGGGCGTGGAGCATCAAACTTGGCAGCGGGTCCCAGAATCACCCCAGATGGTGGTCAGGGGAGTGCCCAAGGGTGGGCAGGGTTAGCAGACCCGGGCGAGCAAGGGGAGCGTCCAAACCCAGTGCCACCGGTAGTCCAACAAGTGGTGCCGCCAGCAGGTGATGATAGTGACCGCTACACTGTGGAAAAATTTAGAAAGAATAGAGCTGAGGTATTTATTGGAGGGATCGATCCAATGAAGGCGGAGAGCTGGATTGACATTACCGAAAAAGCGTTTAGAGCTCTGTCTGTGCCCCACCGCCATCAAGTGAGATTGGCAACATGCATGCTTCAAGAGGAAGCATCTTACTGGTGGAAATCCATGGAGAAAACCACTTTCCATCGACGTGAGATTTCCTCCATCGCGTGGGCAGAATTTGTGGCAGCTTTCAATGGACAATATTTTCCAGAGCCCGTTGTCCAGAAGAAAGCACTGGCGTTCGCCAATTTGGTTCAGGGGGAGGATTCAGTCCGGGAATATGTGTATTCCCAGATGAACTTCCAGGGTTACCTCCTAAGCGGGCAGTGGAGTTTGCCATTGACCTAGCACCTGGAGTGACACCAATTTCTAAAGCACCAGTCTTGACACTGCCAAATGGTAATGAAGGATTCGTAGTCTTCAGCGATGCGTCTTTGTTGGGTTTAGGATGCGTCCTTATGCAAGAAGGTAAGGTGGTGGCCTATGCCTCTCGTCAATTGAAGATTCATGAGCAAAATTATGCAACCCATGACTTGGAACTGGCAGCAGTGGTTTTTGCCCTGAAGATTTGGAGACACTACTTGTATGGAGCCCAGTTCGAAGTCTTCACTGACCACCAGAGTTTGAAGTATATCTTCACCCAGAATGACCTTAACCTTCGACAGAGGCGGTGGATAGAATATTTGAAGGACTACGACTTCCAAATCTTATACCATCCAGGGAAAGCGAATGTGGTAGCCGACGCGTTGAGTCGGAAGGGCAAAGTGGACAAAAGTCAGCAGCTAGCTAGACTTTGGGCCATGTCAGCAGAAGTGGTAGCTATCAACCCGGTGGAGCAACTAACAGGCTTACTGGCAAATTTGGTTGTTTCCAATGATTTGGTTGATCGTGTTAAGCTAGCACAAATGGGTGATGAGGAGCTGAATAAAATGTTGGACAAGATTCCTGACATTGTAGCTGATTCAAATAGTGTGATCAGATTTAGAGGAAGGTTGTGTGTACCCAAGGATAATGCACTGAGGCGGAATATCTTGGAGGAGGCTCATCGCTCAAAGTTCTCGATACACCCTGGAGTTACTAAAATGTATCAGGATTTAAAGCGAACCTACTGGTGGATTGGGATGAAGAGGGATGTTGTGGATTTTGTCTCTAAGTGTCAGACTTGCCAACAGATCAAAGCCCAACATCAACTACCTGGAGGACTATTGCAACCTTTAGAAATACCAACGTGGAAATGGGAGTGTGTCACATGCGATTTTATTTCAAAGCTCCCAAGAACTCAAAAGAAGCATGACTCCATATGGGTAGTTGTGGACCGACTAACTAAGGTAGCTCACTTCATCCCCACGAAATCAATGAGAACAGCGGAATACCTGGCAGGATTATATGTTGACAATATTGTCAAATTGCATGGGATTCCAAAGGAGATAGTCTCCGACCGCGATCCCCTATTCACCTCACATTTCTGGGAAGCTTTTCAAAAAGCCATGGGAACTCAAATTAAGTTGAGTACAACATATCATCCCCAAACTGATGGTCAGAGTGAGAGGACTATTCAAACTTTGGAAGATTTGTTAAGAGCTTGCATTCTTGACTGGGGAGGTGACTGGGAGAAACACTTAGCCTTGGCTGAATTCACCTACAATAACTCTTACCAAGCCAGTATAGGGATGACACCATTTGAAGCCTTATATGGTAGGCCCTGTAGATCTCCATCGTGCTGGCTGGAGTCTACCGAAGCAGTTATAGTCGGGCTAGAGATGGTGAGGGAAGCAACTGAAAAGGTGAAACTCATTCAGCAAAGACTTAAGGCAGCTCAGGATCGACAAAAGAGTTATGCTGATACTCGAAGGAAGGACCTAGAGTTCCAAGTTGGGGAGTTTGTGTACCTAAAGACATCTCCTACGAAGGGGGTGATCAGATTTAAATTATCAGGGAAGTTGAAGCCAAGATTCATAGGACCGTTTCCAATCCTGGATCGAGTTGGGAGTTGTGCATATAGATTAGCATTGCCACCAAGCCTAGCTGCAGTACACAATGTTTCCCATGTGTCAATGCTAAAGAAGTATGTACGGGCTGAGGATAATCTAAGCCCCATGAACTGAACCAAATCCCATGCAAACACTCTCGAGAAAAGAATAGTCTAATAATAGAGTCCTCACCTGTCCCGACTCTAACCATTCTTCCATGTTCATACCTGCGGAGGCAATTTCCTGTTAGTGATAAAAACACTAAGTCGTATAATTACAAGAAATAATTAATATATTCCACAACATCTGAATTACATCTTTTAGTGATTATGAGCCTATGCTGAGCTCTTAATATGCTGGGAGGGTGGCCGCCCATCAAGCTACAATCCCATGTATGCGCACACACGCTACGTGGCCCTCGGCCTATAGTTATTGATATTTGCCATTGACTCGCCCTCTCGGTATCACAAGTGCATAATGAGCCGTCTTGCGCCACCGTGCCCTGTCACCCCTTTCGGCATGTGGGCAGGTATTTAATCTTTCAGGGGTTGCTGCCCTGTGTGCAGAGAGTCAATTCATTGACCCCGGTTGCGCTCGGCGCATGGTGGTCAAATGTGAGCTCATGCCGACCAAGACTCCCACATAGTAACTTTTAAGGGTGCTGCCCCGTGTCTGACTAGAGCCAATTCTTTGACCCCAGTTGCGCTCAAGTGTATAGTGATCAAATGTGGACTCAGGCTGACCAAGACTCCCAAATCGAAATATATAACATTTCAAGTAATTATATGAACCTGGTTTTGTGATGAGGAACCCGTAACTATGACACACGATCCTTAAGCCTTCCCTTTGTAAGTCAAATATGCTCACAAACTATCGAGATGATGTTTTATTTAACATCAACACAACTCTCCTTTATATAGAAGATTATGTGTGGAATTCAAGAAGTCACTACGTTAAATTTTATAAATATTTGTGGAATTCAAAAGTCATTTGTGTGAAAATGTGAAGTTAAAAAGTAATTATTAATTCAATACGAATGGATGTTAATCGTAAAAATATTATAAATATCATTATTCCGATATGCTAAAGATCAAAATCGATAATTTACAATATTAAATTTTTTCAAGAATTAATTTACTTAAATAATATTTACGGTTCGTTCTAAGGTTTACAAAACCCTAAATGAAATAACCTAATTATTTTTTTCAGGGTTTTACAATGACAGCCTTGCGCCTAGCTTTCTATTCGTACTTCTCATGACCATTGGCGCCGACATAGTTGCCACCGGCGACTGAGTCTTTACCGCCAATTTCCACCATTGCCGCCACCATTGAAGAAGTTTTTGGAGCGAGCGAGCCACCCCCAGCTAATCCGACAGCCCACATAGCCTCATCTTGTGGAGATCTCCATTTTGAGACTGCCCACAATCACCGCCTGTGATGCCGCCGCACCCGTACTGATTTCGCCCTATTTCCTACCATTTTCTTGCTAGCCAATGGCCAGTACTTTGCCTGATTGCCACCACCATCATGCTTCTTGTCTCATGGGCCGTCGATCCCGATTGGCGGTGACCCCTACCGCACCACTTTCGGTGTTTTCTTGAGATGGGCTCCACCCGCCCTATCAGACCCATATACTTGTGTTCGCATTTGCTATCTTGCGTTTGAGTCTGCCTGCCTGAGTCCTGTTCCCCTATTCATGTTTGTGGTCATGCTCGAGCCCGTGTATGTGTATAACTAGCCGGCCCAACACTGTTGCTTGGTTCGGTTCGGTTCAGTTCAGCTCATTTTCAACCTTTTTGGCCGTTTTCGACTGTTTTTTGTAAGTCGATAACTTCTACATTAGTTTAGATGCATATTCAGGTTATTTAATATATTTTGATGTTATGAGTGTTTTTATTTATTTATTTACTTATTCAATATTGTTTTTTATTTATTTATATGTTTATCATATATGCTGAACGTTTACATGATTATTTGTTATTATTAATATTATATTTACTTATGAATATTAGTCTTATTATGTCTACTAAATTGTATATATTTATATATTTATTTATTTGCTCGCTACATGTATGTTATTATTTATTTGTATTTAATTACTTATTTAATATTGGACAACTATGATATTATTATTATGCATGATTAATTTAAATTAGCAAATTATTTAATTAATTATTTATTTATAGAATAATTATGTATTTATTTATTTAATTATTTATATATTTATTAAAACAAGTATATGTGATATTTACTCATACTTAGTTGTGTATTTGTATACAATAATTATATTATTATTTTATGATTAGAGTATTTTTATTGCAAGTATTTATTATTTATATATTTATTCATGAGTGTATTTATTTATTTATTTATTATTTATTTATTAGTTATTTCTTTTATAATGTCTTTATTTGTGTACTTAATGTTTAGTTGTAGGCTTATTTAGCACTGTCATATTTATTAGGATTTATTAATGATGTGAGCACACAATACAAGCACACACCTGGAGTCCGAGCTCGCCGTAGATGTGTTGATGTGCTTGGAGCTTGGACCACAGGTTCATAGGACTCTCCCTTTGCTTGATCTCTACTTGACTCCTTGTGTGTCGAGCTTAACCATGTTTTAGTCGTATGACGACATCGGCAGTGTTTTATGGGATCCGTCCGATGTCATGCTATTTTCCCGTGTTTTCTATATATGTTTAATAAAACTTCAAGGTTGAGACCCCTTGATGGTTTTCAAAAGATAAGATGTAGAAACTAAGTATTAAATCATTAAATCGTCTTCCAAGCCTATATGTATAAATATGAGGGTTTACGACTTTTACGACTATGATTGTTTACTGGATGTATGGACCAAACTATTATTCCAAACCCTGAGGTAGTGTAGACTATGAGGGTACTGTGTATCGCAGGACATTTCTGGAATTTGTGGCACTAATTAACTGGTCCTTTTCCACTAAAGTATTGTGGCGGGTGTAATATGGAGGATGTATGGGCGTAAGTGTTATATGTATGAACGTGAATATTAGCTCTGCGTGCGCACCGAAACTTGTTTAAGTATATTTGTTTACCACCTAGTGTGAGCCAATTTTGAAGTTTCCTAAGTTTTCGTGGGTAATAGAATACCCATTTGCCAGTTGGTACTAGTTATTTTTCCGACTAGTAACGCTCGTTACTAATGTTTTTCATATTATATACGTAAGTCATGAAATTCTGAGTGGGCTTTGGTGGGAGGAAAGATAAACACTACACACACTTGAGCTCAGTGCAGTTGTTTTCTTTCTTACTTTTATTTATGTTTGGTGTGGTTTGACGCATATTTAACAATGTCTTCTATTTTCATGACGCCAAGCGGGTTGTTTCAATCTATTTTATCGATCGAGTCTTACCGACCAACAACTTTAGACATCACTCAACTCAATCGTAACAATTTTGTTTCAGTTCTTAGGTGAACTGAAATCAGGGTGTTACAGTTTGTATTAGAGCCATGTCTTTGTCAATTGAGATTAACGACTTTTGTTTTGAGCCGAGTGTGTGGTGCTGTCCTTAGCCAAGCAGATAGGTATTTTTTTGGCCTTTTTTCTTAGGATTTCAGATGTTGTGGTCAATTAGACCTAAGGAGTACGTGCTTTGGTGTTTGAAGTTATAGATGATTTATGAGATGGATATGAGATTATGATTTCAGTAGATGCCAGCAAGAATCTCATAGGCATGTCATGATAAGCTTAGAGACACGTCTTCACTTTTATTGTGGCAAAGATTTGGACGATGCAAGAGTGTCCACATGCTCAATTAGTTGAGGTTGAGTTGGATTGTGACCAGCAGTACCTAGAACTTTGGCAACCACATTGTAGCACTTGTCCATCTTTCGCATGTCACCACATCAGTTCTTCCTTGGGACATGGTGCACATTGTGAGACAGAGTCATAACAGATGACACCTGTAATGACCCGCCATGTTTCATGATATTGTGGGACTTGCTAGCTAGGTGTTACTGAAAATTTAACAAAACTAACCATATAACGACAAGTCCTAACTGGACCGGGTGTTACTTAAAAGGTTACATGAATAATATGAAAGCAAATAAGTCTAGCATTTCTAACTCAAAAGAACTTATGTTTCAAATAACAATGTATGAAATAATTATCCCACAGTCTTGGACCGTTTCCCATAGCCACATTTATAACAAAAGAAAAGTAAGAAGAGAAGTCCGCTTATTATCTGTTCACCACCTGAGTTGGTAGAAGAACCACCCTGTCGTCTCTTAGTCTTTAGTTCGAGCTGCTAACCTGCGGAGGCAATTCCGCGTTAGTGATTAACCACTAAGCCGTATAATTAAATAAAACAAGTCTATAAACTCCCTATCATTATCTATAATATTGGCAGTTGTGACCATTCCAACATGTCCATTTATTAGCTGATGGTTCAGTCCACCATGTCCATTAGTTGGCTGATGGGTCAGCCCACCATGTCCATCTATTGGCTGATGGGTCAGTCCAGCATGTCCATTAGCGGCTGGCGAGTCCAATCCGCCATGTCCGTTATTGGCTGGTGAGTCCAATCCACCATGTCCATTAGTTGGCTGATGGGTCAGTCCACCATGTCCATCTATTGGATGATGGGTCAGTCCACCATGTCCGTAATTGGATGGCGAGTCCAATCCGCCATGTCCAATTTATTGGCTGATGGGTCAGTCCATCATGTCCATTACCGGCTGGCGAGTCCAACCTGCCATGTCCGTTATCGGCTAGTGAGTCCAATCCACCATATCCGTAATTGGCGGGCGAGTCCAATCCGCCATGTCCAATTTATTGGCTGATGGGTCAGTCCATCATGTCCATTACCGGCTGGCGAGTCCAATCCGCCATGTCCGTTATCGGCTGGTGAGTCCAATCCACCATGTCCATAATTGGCTAGCGTGTCCAATCTGCCATGTCCAATTTATTGGCTGATGGGTTAGTCCATCATGTCCATTACCAGCTAGCGAGTCCAATCCGCTATGTCCGTTATTGGCTGGTGAGTCCAATCCACCATGTCCGTAATTGTCTGGCGAGTCCAATCCGCCATGTCCAATTTATTGGCTGATGGGTCAGTCCATCATGTCCATTATTTGATTATGAAGGGCGTAGCCCGTGTCAGACTGAGTCAATTCCTTAACCCCGGTTGCACTCGGTGCATGGTGGTCGAATCTGGGCTGAGGCTGACCAGGTTATCCACAAGGGAAAATACAACATTTTAAATAATTATATGGACCTGGATATTTCGAACTTGCAGTTGCGACTAATGATCTTAATCTGAACGAGGACATAAAATTATACATAAGTATAATTTTATTCGAGTAGAAATGCATGCAACTAAATGACTAATATATATATCACAATTAAATTTCAACAATATTAAATATTAAACTATTCATGTGATATAATCATTTAAATCCTACTTTACATTAATAATCTAGATCATAATTAACACTTAACAAATAATAAATAATTATCAACTTATAAACAAATATTTAATTACTATTATTAGTATATTTTCCATTGAGACGACAATTACTTAACCACAATCTTGATAATTTAGTTTACGGTTTTAAATCTTTAATCGTTATCCTTATTCATAGCAATTTAGTTAAATAAGTTGTACGATTAAATTATTCAAAATAATGTGTATTATTCTAATTTTAAAATATTAGTAATACAATTATTTTAAATTATTTGACTTAATAAAATTTCGAACTTTATTTATTTTCATTTTGCTATTTAGGTTCAACGCTAGTGATTGCTACTCGACTATCAGTTTAATAACCCATTTTCTATATTATTGACTCGTTATTAAAATAATCACTTTATCTACCTATTATTAAATTTAATATGGTAAAGGTAAAATCTTTATTTTATTAATTATTTATAACCCTCCGGTTTAATTTGATCGTTTGTTATGTGCCGATTAATTATCGACCGTTTATCATTACCTTATTTTTATTACTTATGTCCATGTCGATTTCGTCTAATAATTAATTAGTTTAGTAACTTTACCCATAACCCATTGAAATGATTATTTTTAAAGATTTATTACAAGTTAGAATTATTGTATCGAGTCAACCCATATTTACAAAACTGCCATCTTCTTCTTCCCCAACGTGCCTTCTTCTCCAAACTCCATCTTTGCACCCAAAAACCAGTCTTGGCGTCTTTTTCTTCAACCCAAAACCAGATCACTTCCTTCCCTAATTGCTTCCCTTCCCTAGCAACCCAATTGGAAGCCTAAAGATCGTGCATTTCAGTAACCATCCAAGTCCAACTCTGTTCTGCACTAAGACGCGACTCCTGGCCAGCAGCACCACTGGGACTGCAAATTGAACTCCTTCCGGCCAGCAGCACCACCGGAAACTCTTCCCTTCTCCCTGCACGACAACCCAACGTCAACGTCAATGGCGTGAGGCGAACTGGTATAGATGTCTGGAATTCCTCCACAGCGCTACTCCCTACAACTCTGTCCATAACCAGCTGTAATTCCGCCACCACTTGGAAACTAGGGACATGGCGAGCCCTCCTGTCGACCCAGCAGCAAGAGAGGACGTCAGGGTTGTGAGGGAATGCCTTGCAAACGTTTTTACGGTCACCCATCTTTCCAAAATTTCAGACTACTTGGGCGGGATTCCAGTTTTCAGTTTAGTTCTTGTTGTTTATTTTTGATTTTAGACTTGATTTCTCATGATTATAAAACTTATTATAAATTAAAAAGACATATGAATGCATGAAAATTAAGAAGAGGAAGATAGGAAGGTTACCGAAATAAGGAAGATGCGGGCTCCTGTATGGAAGAGGAGAAGAAGATGAGAGCGTAATGACGCCCCCTCACAATTTATAAAATGAAAAATGACATCACTTCACCAAAAATAGTTAGGGTATGTTAAAATACACCAACACCCGTATTTTATTCCGGGTAAAGAATAAAATATTTAACCGGGTAGACTTAACCGGGTAGAGAATATAATATAATTAATATTAATTCTCTAACGTTCGATCTTTCCTTGCCCGAGTCGAATATATTAAAATTATTTTTCCACGGTCTTTACAATCTCCCCAACTTGGAAATATTTCGTCCCTAAAATATTGGAGAAGATTCCTGACATTGTAGCTGATTCAAATAGTGTGATCAGATTTAGATGAAGGTTGTGTGTACCCAAGGATAATGCATTGAGGCGGGATATTTTGGAGGAGGCTCATCACTCAAAGTTCTCGATACACCCTAGAGTTACTAGTGGATTGGGATGAAGAGGGATGTTGTGGATTTTGTCTCAAAGTGTCAGACTTGCCAATAGGTTAAAGCCCAACATCAACTACCTGAGGGACTATTGCAACCGTTAGAAATACCAACGTGGAAATGAGAGTGTGTCACATGCGATTTTATTTCAAAGCTCCTAAGAACTCAAAAGAAGCATGACTCCATATGGGTAGTTGTGGACTGACTATACCATATTAAATTTAATATTAGGTAAATAAAGGGATTATTTTAATAATGGGTCAGTAATGAAGAAAATGGGTTATTAAAATATTATCGGGTAAAAATCGCAAGCGTTGAACCTAAATAGCATAATGAAAATAAATAAAGTTCAAACCTATATTGAGTTGAATAATTCAAAATAATTGTATTAGTAAAATCTTTGAATTAGAACATGCAAATAAATTTATTTAATTTAATCGAAATGCTTAATTAATTAAATTACTATTAATAATGATAGCGACTAAAAAAATATATAACCATAAACTAAATCATGAAGACTGTGTTTAAGTAATTATCATCTCAAAGGAAAATATACTAATAATAGTAATTAAATATTTGTTGATCAGTTAATAATTATTTTATCAATTGTTAAGTATTAATTATGATGTGGATAATTAATTTAAAATGTAAAGTAGAGCTTAAATGAATTATGTCACATGAATAATTAATTATCTCACTAGATTTGTTGAGAATTTAATATTTAATATTTTTGAATAGTTGCATTCTTATGTTGTCAAATTTTAATAATGATATATATATTAGGCATTTAGTTGTATGCATTTCTACCCGAATAAAATTATACTTACGTATAATTTTATGATCTCGTTCAGAGTAGGATCGTTGGTCACTGCTGCGAGTTCACTTTCAAACTATGTAGGTCCGTATAATTATTTGAAATATTGTAATTTCCTTTCTTAGAAGCCCTGGTCAGCTTGAACCCAATTCGACTACCATGCGCTGGAACGCAATTAGGGTCAAAGAATTGACTCAGTCCGACACGGTGCCGCACCTTCAAAATTACTATGTAGGAGTCTTGGTCTACTTTAGTATCTGACCACCATGCACTGGAACGCAATCGGGGTCGACTCAATTCAGCACAAGGCAGCACCCCTGAAAGATTGAACATATGTCCCCATGTGTTAAGTATTTAAAATATATAATATTTCCCCATGTTTTTAATATGATTTTGTACTTCTCGGGTATAAACATTATTAATTAAGTAATATTTTACTTTATTTTTTAGTTAATTAATATTTTATTATATATGCTTAATTTTGATGTTTTAATGCAGAAAAAGATGAATAAATTAAGCTTTGGAATTGATTGGTCATGATACTTGGCTCCACCCAATGGCTACAATTCATGGTGTTCAATGGAGTCGAACAGTTGGAAACTAGAAGGGACATTATAATTAATTAGACTACGTCGATTTGTGAACACCCTCTTCGAATTCTTGTATCTCCACTTCTATATAAAGGGGTGGTCATTTGTTGTTGATTATATCTCATTTCTTGGCTTCAGAGTGTAGTAGAAGAAGTAGTTTTAGTTTTTGTAATTTCTTTCTCTTTTATAATAAAAATTAGTTTCTTCTTTATAATGTTTTCTATTTTTATTATGGAGTAGTCTCTTATTTTCGTTCTAGAGAAGAATGGAACTTAACATGATTTAATTGAATTTATTTCAAGCTTTTACTCTTTTATTCAATCGTATTGTTTGAATTATCATATTCTTAATGCTAAGAATAGATTGATCACCTATTTCTTAGATCATGAGGTTTAATTAGATTTCGGGAGAAATTAATTAGATTAGTCATTGGTAGTTCATCATACGACGAGTCTTTTGACTTGTTTGTCGTTGTGGTCGGAAGATACACAACACCGTATGCGATTGTAAGGCAATTCTTAATGCATTATTTTGTTGATTAATCAATTATCACCGGGAGGTAGAAATTGAGGCAAAATAATAGAAGCATGAAGGAGCGGGAGCCACCATGTCATATAATTATCCTAGATCGACAATCCGAGGGAATAAAAGATAAGAGTAAGATTTGATGAAGATTAAATTGATGTTAAGGAAAATTCGACTCTAGAACGAGTTTTATTATTATAACTCTTTTTTTAATTTAAAGTTATTACTTAGATTTCTTAAAGTCAATTGTTTTTGCTTTATTCTTCATTTTATTTTCTTTAATTAATTTAAGGAAATTCATCTCCCTGTGGGACGATACTCGATTTTATCATTATATTACTTGTTGCGACCATGTATACTTGCATGTCACTGAAAATATTCTAACATCATGCCAAAAGGGGCAACAAAGCGCAATGGCACAAGACGGCTAATTATGCACTTGTGATACCGGAGGGTGAGTCAATGGCAACCATCGGTAACTACAGGCCGTGGGTCATGTAGCGTGTGTACACATGCATGGGATGGTAGCTGGATGGGGTGGCCACCCCTCCCAGCATATAACGAGCTCGTCATAGGCTCATAACAACTAAAAGACTGTTGAAACGATAATAGGGATATTATTGACTTCTTTCATTTAATTATGTGGTTTAGTGGTTTTATCACTAACGCGGAATTGCCTCCACAGGTGAGCAGTTTTGGACTGAAGAATAAAAGTTACTCAGGTTGGTGAATTGATAATAAAAATTAGACTTCATTATTATTCTCTTCTATTATAAATGTGGCTATGGGAAACGGTCCGAGACTGTGCGAGAGTAATTTTATATTATAGAGAACATGATTTATTGTTATGATTTATATTATATATTGCCAGACTTATTTGCTGTTTTTCAATTCATGTTCTAGAATATTATCGTTACATCAATTATATTTTTAGGTAACACCCGGTCTAGTTCGGGCGGGTCATTACAGAGCTAGTCCAGCGAGAGATTCGAGCATCTATGGTCAGTCTAGTTCGATACGTGTAGTCTGTCCAACTAGATGATTAAGGAGCTAGCGAGCTTCTTTAGTGTTCAGAGTTCCAGCATCATGTTGGTTCGTTTGGGCCATGTGTAGCTAGCTTTCAAGGGAGAGCTACTAGTTTGCCAACGAGATGACATCTTCAGCTGAGTCCTCTAATAGCAATTTAGGTGTGAAATTCTACCCTCTTGTAGTTTGCCCGGTTTAGGTTAGTCTTAAGTTGGTTTGAGCGAGCTCGAACCAGACCAATTTTCAAAGCATGGGTATGGGGTTCAGATGACCATATAAGCATGTTATGGGCATAGTATGCTCAACATGCAGATGAAAGATTTAGTTAGGCTACAGTGGAATACGAACTATCAGTGTATACACGAGGTATACAAATTATGTTTTTATGGGGCCAGGATTTTCAAGGTATCTCATTTGCATGCCTTATAGGGTATCACCGGATTGCCACTATGGGCCCAAGTTGATTTGAGTCGTAGATTTTCACCCAATTGAGTTTAGGGTTCGAGGTGCACTTAGCCTTCTTGGCTTGATTCCCGCCTATAGAGTCACTCTTAGGACTTGAGTTAGTTTTGACTTTGGACGGTTTCGATCCATGCTTTCCATCCAAATACATATTGCATATACCCACAGGAGGTCCAAAGGCCACGAGATGTTGGACGTTCTTGATCATGCCACATGGCAAGATCTCAGCTGTCCACTCAGCCCTAGCTTCACCCATCGATTTTCAAAAAATTTTCTTCCATTTTCGGAGTTATTCACCATTAGCACCACTACCACTTTGGCTTGCTGCCGGTGAGTCTTCAGGCCTACCCCTGCCACCGAACTTGTACAACTACCACACGACTAGTTTACTATCCTTACCTCTCACGACCACCGACGCCGGCGAGCGACTCTGTACAACCGATTTCCGCACCCTCGTCACCTGTTTGAGCTATTTTTCAGAGTCAGCAAGCCACCTCAGACTGATCCGACCACCCACATAGTTTCATCTTGTCGAGATCTCCATTTTGAGACCACCCATGACCACCATTGTGGCTGCGATCACCGTAGGCAATGCCGACATGCCCATCGTGATTCGGCTCTCCTTTTGACCATTTTCGACCAGTCCAGCGGCCGGACTTCGCCGATCGCCACCACCATCATGTTCCTCATCGCATGAGCCGTCGATCCCGACCGGTGATGACCCCAACCATGCCGGCGTCAGCATTTTTCAATGATGGGCACCTCCCACCCCGTCAGACCCATATTCCTGTGTTCGTGTCCTCCATCTCGCATTGGCGGCCAGACAAAGATGCAATTACCTTGGTTGGAAAACCTATGATTCACCCCAAAGGGCCTACTAGGTTGGCCATGCAGGTAGACTAGAGTACTGCATAGTACTAATATGAGCTACATGAGGAAAACTACGTTGGGTGCAAGGTATATATGTTGATGCCTACCCATATCTCTCTAATCCTCATCGATGTGTAAGGTCGACTACGTGTACTCTCAGGGCAGTCTAATCTAGGTCCTGTGGATATACTAAAGTGTTCTATGAGTCCTCTTGCTAACATATGTTAGACTCTGGTACAAGGTAAGGGTATAGGCTAATGAACTGTACTACTCACTATCGTCGGTTTAAGCCAAACATTCAAGTGTCCCCAACTGTGGAACTAGACTACTCACTAGGTCCTAGCTGACTTAGTCCCAAGTCAAGTATCTCACTCTGTTCCATAATGGAACTAGGACAACTGCTATGACTCGATTGTGTACTATGGCTCTAGAACACCCTCTACAACCACTAACTGCTAAAGGAAACTGTATATGATGGAAGGTGGTGAGCACACTTGTGCATGCATGGCATGTCTCAAGGAGTATGAGAGCATACTCTTCGTGGAATTGCAAAATCTGAATCTAGTTTGTGCATTGGTCAATGTTTGCTCATCTCAACTAACTAGATAAACACGTGGTAGGACTAATACTTCGAGAGGAGTGTGTGCCGAAATACTCAGCCGAAGGCTTTGACTATTCATCATCTCAACTAACTAGATAAACGAGTGCATGTGCATTGGTTCAAGCTCGACAAAGTCTGGTCACACTATTCTCGAATTCTAACTAGTGGGAAACTCATTCTCACGTACGGGTTTGTTGTCAAGTGTACTGGGGAAGTGTATTGAGCTAAGAAGATCCTACTAAGCAGGTACACCACTATGGTCTATGGTGATGTAAAGGTACTATCAAGTGATGTGGATGATGAAATCACTGTGTTGATACTGGGTGGCCAAAAACATCGGTTGGTATATGGATATGTCTCAAAGAACAACATAATTTACTCCACCACAAGTGATTAGCCTATCGAACAGTCAATCAATGACGAGTCTAAAAGACACCTCCTAAGTGGTTGTATTTCAAACAGTGAACAATAGGCATGCATTTCTCGATACCATACTAGTCACACACTTTTAAACTAGTGGGGTACAAATGACCCAAAGGACCACTATCTTCCCTCGAGCCTACGGGGACTCATATGGAGGTTTAACATGTGTCTCGTCCATTCATCAATGGTGTATGACCTGTCGTCCTTTACCCATTTATAGTACCAATCTTGATTCACATGACTATTACCGTTGTAGTAGATTCATATGCAAGGTTGTCACTTGGGATGAGCATACACTAGTGTCCCTCATCTAGTCAATGCGGTCTGGTCTCACTAAAGTCCCTCTCAGCGTCGCTCTGAAGCTAGGGTGTAGTCATCGCCTCTAGACTGATCTACAATCAACTACCTGTACTATAAATCCTAAACAATACCATGAAGATAGATCTTATACTCGGGGCTAAGGCTCAATCCTATGGCTCAAGGTAAGGACCTAATTGTGCTCGCAAAGCATAAGGTAAGCACTCTTTCTCTGAATAACCATCTAAGCCAAAGACTCTATTGTTAGTCAAACTCCTCTCACTGTCTGGACCAATCATTGACTAGGATTATACTTTGTATTTTATCATCTGCTAACCATCTGGTATGAGTACCATGGCTGCAGGCCTATGGATGCACTTCCTGGTAACCGAGCAATCTGACCACTACGATCATCCCATCAGGAGGTCAGAATGCCATGCCCTCTGAATCTAGCCATGTACATCCATATGAACACTGTAAAGACCGTACGGAAAAAAATTGTTTTTAATATATTCGACCCGGGCAGGGAAGGATCGAACGTTAGAGAATTAATATTAATTATATTATATTCGCTACCCGGTTAAGTCTACCCGGTTAAATATTTTATTCTTTACCTGATTATTCGCAACCTGCCTTCATTCGCATTCTCTTCTCCTTTTCCTTGCCGGCGTGTCTTCTTCCTTGCTTAGGTATCCTTCCTATCTCCCTCTTTTTAATTTTCTTGCATGCATATTTTAATTTGATAATAAGCTTTATAATCGTGAGGATTAAAGTTTAAAATCAACAAGGAAGAAACTAAACAAAAATTAAAATTTAATTTGGCCGACGAGTCCCCTATTTTGGCGAGATGGGGAAGCACAGGCAAGGTCGCCGGGAATCGGTGGCGAGGGTCGTTCCGACGTTGGAAGATGATCCTACTCTCTTCGTCGATCAGTGTAGGGTCGATCTCATGTGTGTGGATGTCAGCCTGGGGTGGTAAATGGCCAAAAACAGAAGCTGGCGGCAAAAACAGGGGCGACGGCGGTGAGGGAAGAAATCCTGCCATCCTGGGTGGCGACGGGTTCCAATAGGGCTGGGGAAGGTAGATAGGTGGTCGAGGGTGATGAGGCGACCACCCAATTGAGGCGCCGACACTCGCCGGCGATGGAATCACTGACGCGAGGGCGCCGCTAGGAAGGCGATGCGGGCGTCGCCGCGGCTGGAAGACGGCCGGAGTTGGATGGGGTGACACTGCAACGGCATGGGAGGCCTGGTCGGCGACGATTGACGGGGGCCAGAGGTGGTCGGCGGCGGCAGCGGCTGGAGGGCGCCTGGCATCGAGAACAGAGCATGCCAGAGAAGAAGAAGAAGGAAAAAATTACCTTCGGTGGCAAACTTGTAAATAATGTTTGACTCGACACAGCTCGACTTAAATAATAATACCAACTCGTAAATAACACTGGGCTAGATACCGACTCGAGTTATAAAATAATATTAACTAGTAATAAATCTTTAAAAACAATTATTTTAATAGCTTATGGGTAAAGTTATTAAACTAACTAATTATTGTATGATATCGCCATGAGTAATTAAAATACGATAATGATAAATAGTCGATAATTAATCGGCGTAATTCAAGTGGTTAAATTAAATCGGAGGGTTATAAGTAATTAATAAAATAAAGATTTTACCTTTACCATATTAAATTTAATATTAGGTAAATAAAGTAATTTTTTTAATAACGAGTCAGTAGTGTAGAAAATGGGTTATTAAACTATAGTCGGAGTAGCAATTACTCGCGTCGAACCTAAAGAGAATAATGAAAATAAATAAAGTTTGAAACTTTATTTAGTCGAATAATTTAAAGTAATTGTATTAATAATATTTTTGAATAATACAAATTATTTTAAATAATTTAATTGAACAACTTAATTAATTAAATTGCTGTAAATAATAGTAGCGATTAAAAATGGGCCTCGTGTTCTACCACCATGCGCTGTAATGCAATCGGGGTCAAGGAATTGACTCAGTCCGACACGGGGCCAGACCTTTAAAATTACTATGTGTGTGCTTATAATTAATTGAAATGTTGTATTGTCCGTATAATTATTTTAAATGTTATGTTTTCCCAAACTGGTGTAACTATTTGAATTGTTGTATTTTCCAAAATTAGTTGCCTTTATAGGCACTAATCTTAGAATGAGCTGGGAGACAATTTCTAATCGCAGAATGAACTGGGAGACCATGAATAATCTCAAAATGAATTGGGGGACCACCTAATCTCAGAATGAGTTGGGAGACGATTTTAACCTCAAAATGAATTGGGGGGACCATGACAAATCTCAAAATGAATTTGGAGACCACCTAATCTCAGAATGAGCTGGGAGCCGTTTTACTGAATGCATCGAGAATGAGCCAGGGTGGACGATAATCTCGATGACTAGACTACCTCAAAATGAATTGGGGGACCATGACTAATCTCAAAATGAATTGGGAGACCACCTAATCTCAGAATGAGCTGGGAGACGTTTTCTAATCTCAGAATGAGCTGAGAGACAATTTCTAATCTCAGAATGAACTGGGAGACCATGAATAACCTCAAAATGAATTGGGGTACCACCTAATCTCACAATGACCTGGGAGACGATTTTTAACCTGAAAATGAATTAGGGGACCATGACTAATCTCAAAATGAATTGGGAGACCACCTAATCTCAGAATGAGCTGGGAGACGTTTTCTAATCTCAGAATGAGCTGGAAGACAATTTCTAATCTCAGAATGAACTGGGAGACCATGAATAACCTCAAAATGAATTGGGGGACCACCTAATCTCGAAATGAGCTAGGAGATGATTTTTAACCTCAAAATGAATTGGGGGACCATGACTAACCTCAAAATGAATTGGGGGACCACCTAATCTCAGAATGAGCTAGGAGATGATTTTTAACCTCAAAATGAATTGGGGGACCATGACTAATCTCAAAATGAATTGGGAGACCACCTAATCTCAGAATGAGCTGGGATACGTTTTCTAATCTCAGAATGAGCTGGGAGTCGACCTTTACTAATCTCAAAATGACCTGAGAGACAAACTACTAATCTCAGAATGACTTGAGGGATAATGACTCTTTACTTGTGTAATAATACTAAGAAAAACGAGTGAAATGATAATAGGGATTATATTGACTTGTTTCATTTAATTATGCGGCTTAGTTGTTTTATCACTAACGCGGAATTGCCTCCGCAAGTGAGCAACTTTGGACTAAAGAATAGAAGTGTGGTTGGTGGTTCTGTTACCAACTCAGGTATGGTGAATCGATAATAAAGTTGGACTTCCTTATTATTCTCTTGTGTTATAAATGTGGCTATGGGAAACGGTCTGAGACTGTCGGACAGTTATTTTATATTTTAGAGGACATGATTTATTGTCATGATTCATAGTATATGTTGCGAGACATATTTGCTGTATTTCAATTCATGTTCTGGAATGTTATATCTACATTACCTATAGTTTTTAGTAACACCCGGTTCGGTTTCGGGCGGGTCGTTACAGGTGGTATCAGAGCGGTTACCCGGAGTGGTAGCAGGGCATGGAGCCTTAAACTCGGCCGCGGGTCCCAGAATCACTCCAGATGGTGGTCAGGGAAGTGCCCAAGGGTGGGCAGGGTTAGCAGACCCGGGCGAGCAAGGGGAGCGTCCAAACCCAGTGCCACCGGTAGTCCGACAAATGGTGCCGCCAGTGGTTGATGATAGTGACCGCTACACTGTGGAAAAAATTTAGAAAGAATAGAGCTGAGGTATTTATTGGAGGGATCGATCAAATGAAGGCGGAGAGCTGGATTGACATTACCGAAAAAGCATTTAGAGCTTTGTCTGTGCCCCATCGCCATCAAGTGAGATTGGCAACATGCATGCTTCAAGAGGAAGCATCTTACTGGTAGAAATCCATGGAGAAAACCACTTTCCATCCATGTGAGATTTCCTCCATCGCGTGGGCAAAATTTGTGGCAGCTTTCAATGGACAATATTTTCCAGAGCCCGTTGTCCAGAAGAAAGCACTGGCATTTGCCAATTTGGTTCAAGGGGAGGATTCAGTCCAGGAATATGTGTATTCCCATACGAACTTCCAGGGTTACCTCCTAAGCGGGTAGTGGAGTTTGCCATTGACCTACCACCTTGAGTGACACCAATTTGAAAAGCACCAGTCTTGACCCTGCCAAATGGTAATGAAGGATTCGTAGTCTTCAGTGATGCGTCTCGGTTGGGTTTAGGATGCGTCCTTATGCAAGAAGGTAAGGTGGTGGCCTATGCCTATCGTCAATTGAAGATTCATGAGCAAAATTATGCAACCCATGACTTGGAACTGGCAGCAGTGGTTTTTACCCTGAAGATTTGGAGACATTACTTGTATGGGGCCCAGTTCGAAGTCTTCACTGACCACCAGAGTTTGAAGTATATCTTCACCCAGAATGACCTTAACCTTCGATAGAGGCAGTGGATAGAATATTTGAAGGGCTACAACTTCCAAATCTTATACCATCCAGAGAAAGCGAATGTGGTAGCCAACGCGTTGAGTCGGAAGGGCAAAGTGGACAAAGTCAGTAGCTAGCTAGACTTTGGGCCATGTCAGCAGAAGTGGTAGCTATCAACCCGATGGAGCTACTAACAGGCTTACTGGCAAATTTGGTTGTTTCCAATGATTTAGTTGATCATGTTAAGATAGCACAAATGGGTGATGAGGAGCTGAATAAAATGTTGGAGAAGATTCCTGACATTGTAGCTGATTCAAATAGTGTGATCAGATTTAGAGGAAGGTTGTGTGTACCCAAGGATAATGCACTGAGGCGGGATATTTTGGAGGAGGCACATCACTCAAAGTTCTCGATACACCCTGGAGTTACTAAAATGTATCAAGATTTAAAGCAAACCTACTGGTGGATTGGGATGAAGAGGGATGTTGTGGATTTTGTCTCGAAGTGTCAGACTTGCCAACAGGTTAAAGCCCAACATCAACTACCTGGAGGACTATTGCAACCATTAGAAATACCAACGTGGAAATGGGAGTGTGTCACATGCGATTTTATTTCAAAGCTCCCAAGAACTCAAAAGAAGCATGACTCCATATGGGTAGTTGTGGACCGACTAACTAAGGCAGCTCACTTCATCCCCACGAAATCAATGAGAACGGCGGAATACCTGGCAGGATTATATGTTGACAATATTGTCAAATTGCATGGGATTCCAAAGGAGATAGTCTCCGACCGTGATCCCCTATTCACCTCACATTTCTGGGAAGCTTTCCAAAAAGCCATGGGAACTCAAATTAAGTTGAGTACAGCATATCATCCCCAAACTGATGGTCAGAGTGAGAGGACTATTCAAACTTTGGAAGATTTGTTAAGAGCTTGCATTCTTGACTTGGGGGATGACTGGGAGAAACACTTAGCCTTGGCTGAATTCACCTACAATAACTCTTACCAAGCCAGTATAGGGATGGCACCATTTGAAGCCTTATATAGTAGGCCCTGTAGATCTCCATCGTGCTAGCTGGAGTCTACCGAAGCAGTTATAGTCGGGCCAAAGATGGTGAGGGACGCAACTGAAAAGGTGAAACTCATTCAGCAAAGACTTAATGCAGCTCAGGATCGACAAAAGAGTTATGCTGATACTCGAAGGAGGGACCAAGAGTTCCAAGTTGGCGAGTTTGTGTACCTAAAGACATCTCCTACGAAGGGGGTGATCAAATTTAAAATATCAGGGAAGTTGAAGCCAAGATTCATAGGACCGTTTCCAATCCTGGATCGAGATGGGAATCGTGCATATAGATTAGCAATGCCACCAAGCCTAGTTGGAGTACACAATGTTTTCCATGTGTCAATGCTAAAGAAGTATGTACGGGATGAGGATCATATCATCACAAATTTTGAAGACTTAGAGCTACAATCAAATTTAACCTACGAGGAAAAGCCGATCCACATCCTGGCAAGAGAAATAAAGACACTCGGGAACAAGGAAATTCCTTTGGTAAAAGTATTGTGGAAGAATCAGGGGTCAGAAGAAGCTACATGGGAGACTGTACAAGAAATGACAAGAAAATACCCTAGCCTGTTTGTGGCATAGGAGTTTTATAATTGTAGCGGCATGAACTGATCCCGAAGAAATAAATAAAGTTAATCATAATTGTTATGTTGCCTGTTATGATATTTCGTGGACGAAATATTTCCAAGTTGGGGAGATTGTAAAGACTGTGGGAAAAAAATTTTAATATATTCGACCCGGGCAGGGGAAGGATCGAACGCTAGAGAATTAATATTAATTATATTATATTCACTACCCGGTTAAGTCTACTCGGTTAAATATTTTATTCTTTACCCGGTTACCCGGTTAAAGGAATAAAATATGGGTGTTGGTGTGTTTCCACAAACCCTAGCCGTCATTTCATTTTATAAAGGACGTCCTCCACCCTTGCCTTCATTCGTATTCTCTTCTCCTTTTCCTTGTCGGCGTGTCTTCTTCCTTGCTTAGGTATTCTTCCTATCTCCCTCTTTTTAATTTTCTTGCATGCATATTTTAATTTGATAATAAGATTTATAATCGTGAGGATTAAAGTTTAAAATCAACCAGGAAGAAACTAAACAAAAGTTAAACTTTAATTCAGCCGACAAGTCCCCTGTTTCGGCGAGATGGGGAAGCACAGGCAAGGTCGCCGGGAATCGGTGGTGAGGGTCGTTCCGACGTCGGAAGATGATCCTACTCTCTTCGTCGATCAGTGTAGGGTCGATCTCACGTGTGTGGATGTCGGCCTAGGGTGGTAAATGGCCAAAAACAGAAGGTGGTGGCAAAAACAAGGGTGACGGCGGTAGGGGAAGAAATCCTGCCGTCCTAGGTGGCGACGGGTTCCAATAGGGCTGGGGAAGGTAGGTAGGTGGTCAAGAGTGACGAGGTGACCACCCAATTGAGGTGGCGACGCTCACTGGCGGTGGAATAGCCAACGCAAGCGCGCTGCTAGGCAGGCGATGCAGGCATTGCCGCGGTCTGGAAGACGGCCCGAGGTGGCTGGGGCGACACCGCAACGGCATGGGAGGCCTGGTCAGCGACGATTGATGGGGGCCGGAGGTGGTAGGCTGTGGCGGCGGCTGGAGGAAGCATGGCGTCGGGAACAGAGCATGCCGGAGAAGAAGAAGAAGGAAAAAATTACCTTGGGTGGCAAACTTGTAAATAATGTTTGACTCAACACAGCTCGAGTTAAATAATAATACCAACTCGTAAATAGACCGGGCTCGATACCGACTCTAGTTAGAAAATAATGTTAACTCGTAATAAATCTTTAAAAATAATTATTTTAATGGGTTATGGGTAAAGTTACTAAACTAACTAATTATTGTATGAAATCGCCACGAGTAATTAAAATACGATAATGATAAACGGTCGATAATTAATCGGCGTAATTCAAGTGGTTAAATTAAATTGGAGGGTTATAAGTAATTAATAAAATAAAGATTTTACCTTTACCATATTAAATTTAATATAAGGTAAATAAAGTGATTATTTTACTAACGAGTCAGTAATGTAGAAAATAGGTTATTAAACTATAGTCGGGTTGCAATCACTCGCGTAGAACCTAAAGAGAATAATGAAAATAAATAAAGTTTGAAACTTTATTAAGTCGAATAATTTAAAGTAATTGTATTAATAATATTTTTGAATAATACAAATTATTTTAAATAATTTAATTGAACAACTTAATTAATTAAATTGCTGTAAATAATAGTAGCGATTAAAAATTATAACCGTCAACTAAATCATCGAGATCGGGTTAAATAATTATCATTTCAAAGGAAAATTAAATACCTGTTGATTAGTAATAATTATTTTATCCATTGTTAAGTATGAATTATGATTTAGATAATTAATTTAAAAATGTGAAGTAGGATTTACATGATTATGTCACATGAATAATTAATTATCTCACTAGATTTGTTGATAATTTAATATTTAATATTTTTGAAAATGGTATATATATATTAGATATTTAGTTGCATGCATTCCTACTCGAATAAAATTATACTTATGTATAATTTTATATTCTCGTTCAGATTAGAATCAGTGGTCGCAGCTGCGAGTTCGAAATATCAAGGTCCGTATAATCATTTGAAATGTTGTACTTTCCCTTGTTGGCAACCCTAGTCGGCCTGAGCCTAGATTCGACCACCATGTGCTGTAATGCAATCGGGGTCAAGGAATTGACTCAGTCTGACATAGGGCCTCACCTTTAAAATTACTATGTGTGTTACTATGTGTGTGCTTATAATTAATTGAAATGTTGTATTGTCCGTATAATTATTTTAAATGTTATATTTTCCCAAACTGGTATAACTATATGAATTGTTGTATTTTCCCAAATTAGTAGCCTTTGTAGGCACTAATCTCAAAATGACCTGGGAGACAATTTCTAATCTCAGAATGAACTAGGAGACCATGAATAACCTCAAAACGGATTGGGGGACCACCTAATCTCAGAATGAGCTGGGAGAAGATTTCAACCTAAAAATGAATTGGGGGGACCATGACTAATCTCAAAATTAATTGGGAGACCACCTAATCTCAGAATGAGCTGGGAGACAATTTCTAATCTCAGAATGAACTGGGAGACCATGAATAACCTCAAAATGAATTGGGGGACCACCTAATCTCAGAATGAGTTGGGAGACGATTTTAACCTTAAAATGAATTGGGGGACCATGACTAATCTCAAAATGAATTGAGAGACCACCTAATCTCAGAATGAGCTGGGTGACGTTTCCTAATCTCAGAATGAGCTGGGAGACAATTTCTAATCTCAAAATGAACTGGGAGACCATGAATAACCTCAAAATGAATTGGGGGACCACCTAATCTCAAAATGAGCTGGGAGACGATTTTTAACCTCAAAATGAATTGGGGGACCAGCTAATTTCAGAATGAGCTGGGAGACGATTTGTAACCGCAAAATGAATTGGGAGACCATGACTAATCTCAAAATGAATTAGGAGACCACCTAATGTCAGAATGAGCTGGGAGACATTTTCTAATCTCAGAATGAGTTTGGAGTCGACCTTTACTAATCTCAAAATGACCTGAGAGACAAACTACTTATCTCAGAATGACCTGAGGGATAATTACTCTTTACTTGTGTAATAATACTAATAAAAACGAGTGAAATGATAATAGGGATTATATTGACTTGTTTAATTTAATTATGCGGCTTAGTGGTTTTATCACTAACGCGAAATTGCCTCCGCAGGTGAGCAACTTTGGACTAAAGAATAGAAATGTGGTTGGTGGTTCTTTTACCAACTCAGGTATGGTGAATCGATAATAAAGTTGGACTTCCTTATTATTCTCTTGTGTTATAAATGTGGCTATGGGAAACGGTCCGAGACAGTGGGACGGTTATTTTATATTTTAGAGGACATAATTTATTGTTATGATTCATAGTATATGTTGCGAGACATATTTGCTGTATTTCAATTCATGTTCTGGAATGTTACATCTACATTACCTATATTTTTAAGTAACACCCGGTCCAGTTCGAGCGGGTCGTTTCAAAGACTGTCACTAACACTGTTTGATAAGACGATCTTGCATTACACATTTAACCCAAGGATGTTAGGCCAAAACAATGGAATGCAAGATAGCTAGTGAAGTAGATATTGTGCCATATCATTAGACAATCGCAGTGCTCCTAACTCTCCTCGGCTCTATTGATGCAACTTGTAAAACCCTAGTTTTGGGTTAGGGTTTTACTTGCTTGTAGGTTACCCGGTTTAGGCCAATCTCAAGTCAATTCGGGCAAGCTTGAGCCAGAACAATTTTAAGAATGTGAGTATGAGGCTTATATGGCCATATGAGTATATTATAAAGGTTGAGTATACCCGACATGCATATGATATTTTTAGATATTATACAGTAGAGCATGATGAGTTAACAGTGTATACACGAGGTATAGATATGATTTTTATGAGTTAGCCAGGATTTTAGGTCTAGATCTAGGCGGTTCCAGTGTTTAGTATCAGTTTGGGGTTTTCTATGTATTTCATTTGCATGCACCATAGGATTTTCGGATCACTCGATTGTGCCCTGTGGGCTCAACTTGATTGAGTTTAGGAATCGAGGCCTATTTAACCTTCTTGCCTCGATTCCTGACTATAGAGTCACTTTTAGGACTCGAGTCAGTTTTGACTTTGGATGGTTTTGATCCGAGCTTTTCAGTCCATATGTATATTTCATATACCCATAGGCAGGTCTTACTAGACCACATGTTGTCAGACTTTTAGATAGTGCCACATGGCAAGATCTGATCCATCCACATCAACTCTGGCTTCACTATGTTATATTCCAAGAGAATTTTCACTATTTCAGAATTTACACCCTTTAATGAGATGACCACCTCGCGGCTGACTATCAGTCTGTGCCCATGATTACCACTAGTGCCACCAGCGCCGCTGGCAATGACATTTTTTGTTTCGGTTTTTGCCGCTGCTGGCACCTGTTTGGGCCATTTTTCGGTGAAGCCGACCACCCTGACAACTTCCACTTGCCGAGATCTAAGGTTTGGGATCGACACCGGCCTCCACCATGGCCGCGATCACCGTTGACGACTCGCACTTGTACGGAATTTTTTGTCGTTTCCAGCCAGCCACCGGGCAAACATTGCCGGCCGTTAGCCCAAATAGGTTCATCTCGTCGAGGCAGACATTTTGAGACCACCCACCGGCCTCCACCGCACAGCTGTCGCCATTTTTTGGCAATGGGCACCTATTTGCCCATGTTGCGTGCGGCTACAGGTGCTCGTATCCAGTTGCCCACAGGGAGACCCGGTTACCTATGTTGCATCCGGCTGCAGGCATTTGCATCCGGCTGCCCGTGGTCTTGTCTGCCTAGCTGTTCCCAAGTTCAATAGTCCAAGCCTGTGTCCGTGTCCATCAGCCCGACCAGCCGAGCTGACCCAACCCAGCAGTTTATTTAACCCATACCAAGTTGACTCAGCCCAACTCGGTTCGGTTCAGCTCAGTCAACCCGGTTCAGTTCATTTTTGGACCGTTTACGCCCGTTCTTGCACATTTTTCTATAATTTGAGAACCTCTATGTTAGTTGTAATGCATATTCACATGATTTAGCATGATTAGATGTTATGATTATTATTTTTTATTTATTCTTTTATTTATTTATTTATTCATTATTTATTTATTTTTATTTATACGTTTATCATAAATGATGAATGTTTACATAATTATTTCTTATTATCTAATATTATATTTACTTATGAATATTAGTCCTATTATTTTACAAAATTGTATTATTATTTATTTATTTATTTATTTATTTATCATTTATTTGTATTTAATTATGTATTCTTCTATTATAAGACTATGATATTATTAATATTCATATTAATGAGCCTTAACTAATTGTTTCTTTATTTATTTATTAAATTATTATATATATATATATATATATTTATATATATATATGTTTACTAACACAAGTATATGTTGATATTTACTCATATTTACCTGTATATTTATATAGTATAATTGTATTATTCTTTTATGATTAGAGTATTGTTCTTGTTTATGTATTTATTATTTATATAATTATCTATGAGTGCATTTTATTCTTCATTTATTTATTTATTATTTATTATTATTATGTCTCAATTTTTGTGCCACATGTTTAGTTATAGGTTTGTTAGCACTGTTTTCTTTATTAAGATATATTGATGATATGAGCACACACCACAAGCATGCATCATATAGAGATGTTAGTATTTTACTTAGTATGTCGTTCCAATGTAGGTTTCGGAGTCCGAGCTCGCCGTAGATGTGCAGATACGCTTGGAGCTTGGACCACAAGTCCGTAGGACTCTCCTTCTTTGCTTGACTCCTTTTGTGTCGAGTTTAATCGTGTTTTATACATAGGGCAGCATCGACGGTGTTTTATTGAATCCCTCCGATGTTGGGCCATTTAGCTGTGTTTTCTACATATATTTAATAAAACTACAAGGATGAGATCCCTTGTTGGTTTTCGAACTTAAGCTCCAGAAATTTATGATACAAGTCTCTTCCCTAAGCCTATTATACAACTACGTGCATTTTTATGGATTTCACAAACAAAAGAATGAGTGGTACGGAGATATGTATGGACCCCACTAGTACTCCTTCAAACCTTGAGGTAATGCAGTGTATGAGGGTACTGCATAACGCAACACATTTCTGGAATTTGTGGCACGAACTTAACTGTTCCTTTTGCCACTTGAGTTCTGTGGCGGGTGATATGGAAGGTGTGAGGACATAAGCATTGTATGTATGAATATGAATATTAGCCATGCATGCGAGCTAGCACTTGCTTAAGTATGTTTGCTTACCGCCTAGTGTGAGGCAGTCTTGAAGTTTTATAAGTTTTCGTGGGCAATGAAATACCTATTTGCCAGATTGTATTAGTTATTTTTCAAACCAGTAACTCTCATTACTTATGTTTTTCATATAATATATGTAGGTCTTGCAAATCCTGAGTCGACTTTGGTGGAAGGATAGATAAACGCTACACACACTTGAGCTCACTGTATTTATTTCTTTTCATACTTTTACTTATATTTGATGCATTTTGACACATATTTAACAATGTCTTCCATTCTCATGACACCGAGAAGGTTGTTTCTATCTGAAGGGGTTTGATCTGATCTGATCTGAAGGGGTCTGGATCATGCTAGTGACATGTACAATGGTGAACCTATGCTGAGCCCACACCGATCTCCTGAAATATGGAGTGGCTACTCCTATCAGTGTTGACTGGTCCTCAAATGGCAACCATTGATTTAGTGCCTAATCTCCAGTGGAATCTTATCAAACGTCCAAATCGTGGTCAAAGGTAGTCTCGCTCAACCTTGGTGTGTTCATGCCTCTGCTTGGTTGAGAGTAGTCAACAATAGTGCTATCAGAATGAACATGGAACAATGGAAGAGGGGGAGGCGGCGAAGTACCTATGGGAATGTAGGTCCTCCTTGCTACTCATCCTCATCCACTACTATCTCCTGGAAGTGGTCCATCCAAGTTATCCGCCCAAACTCTCATATGTGCTCCACGTACTCCAGTGGCTCACTGCCATAGCTATAGCCTTCATCCACATCTGAGGGTCAATGTTCTCCAACATAGACCTCGAGCTATGTCTAATGGATCTATCCAAGGCACTCGGTGGTTTGGCTCATGTACCAAGTAACTTTGCCAGTGTCTCCACACTCTATGCACCCAACAAGTGCACCTCTGATAACTCCGTCTCACAATGTACACCAAGTCCTAAGGAAGGAGAACTGATGTGGTGACATGCAAAAATAAAGACAAGTGTTGTAATGTCCCCAATGCCCCAAGCATTCCTCATCAGTATGCATCTCAACTTCAGCTAATTGAGAAATGGAGACATTTTGACTCATCCAAATCTCTAGTACAATGGAAGGGAAAAGTGAGTCTTTAAGCCTATCATGATGTGCGTGTGACATCCCTACTAGCATCTACCACATTTCTGATCTCAAATCTATCCCAAAATTCTTCTATAATTGCTAACACTGAAACATGCACTATTGAGGTATGACTTAGCAAAAATCTAAAATCTTGAGGAAAAAAAACCAAAGGAAATACTTGCAGGCTTGACTAAGGACAACTCCACACACTTGGCTCAAAACAAGAGTCTTCAATCTCTATCGACCAAGGCATGACTTTGATACCAAACTGTAACACCCCATTTTTTGTTCACCTAAGAGCAAAATCAAAATTGTTATGATTGAATCGAGTCATGTCTAAATCAATTAATCCGTAAGACTCAAATGATAATTAGATCGAAACAACCCTCTTGGTGTCTCAAGAATGCAAGATATTACTAAATATACATGAAAATGCATCAAACATATATAAGAACACATATGAAAACATTGGCACGCATAGCTCAAGTGGGTGTGGCATCTATCTATCCTTCCATCAAGCGGATCCAACACATAGGAACACAATACCACATATATAATAATAAAAATATTAATAATAAGTGTTATTGGTCCGGAAAATAACTAATAGAATCTTGCAAGTGGTAACTAATTTCCACAAGGAAATAAAAATAGTATATAATCTTCATGGGAACACTCAAGGGCATCTACTGAGGAGCCATCAAGTTGCAAACTCGATAGCGTTGCAAATTGTACTGGTGCTATGCTACTCTCGGCAAATGCCTCTCTCAACAATAATTGGTCCCACTCTCGGGAGAAAAGCATGTAACCAAAGCCCTCTCCAAACATCCATATAAGCCCTGGCCAAAAGAACAATGGCCAGGTACCCTCGGGCAATCCTTTCGTACCCTTTGATTCCACAAGTATAGACATGCATTGTACACAATAGTACCCATCTACTCCACGCCTCTTCAGTTGTGAGGAAGCTCAAGTCATACAGATGTCAAGATCCCACGGGAATGGAACAACCTCTCATTAATATAGAGTCTGCTGCAACCTGCATATGAGCTCGCGAAGTCAAATACACCAACTCTTGGCTCACTGAAAACTCGATAAAACTATATATAGGTTAGGGAAGCGAATCATATAAGTAGGCCTGAAGTTAACGTGAGGTGCAGCTAAGTTTGAAAATGACTCGAGGGTTTTTATTCTCTAGGGTTAATAATCACAAAAGTGAAATACGTCTACATGGCCTGTGTTAAGTGGGGTCTAATAAAATAGCCACTTAACATGTCCTACGATCTTGAAATCAAATCCACGATAGTTTATAGTGATAAAACTAAGAAGAGTCCTAACGGACCTATGGTTCAAGCTCCAAGCGCATCAGCACATCTTCAGTAAGCTCGGACTCCGGAACCTACATCGGAACCTGCTCCTAAGTAAAAGACTGACAACTCTATATGATGTATGGTCATGATGTGTGCTCACATCAATAAGAACATCACTGCAAAGGATTATGATAAATAGATCCACAACTAAACCCTTGCACGCAAAACGAGGCATGCACAAGCAATAAACAAATTAATAAATAAATAAAATAAGTCAAACAACTAAAAGAACAATATTAAAAATAATAATAGACAAGTAGCATCGAGAAAATAATAAATAAATAAACAAATAATAAATAAATAAACTCAACAATATATGGATAAAAAATAAATATGTAAAATAAATAAAGCACTATTCGTGAATAACAATAATAATATAAGTAACACTAAATAAATATGCGCCTAAACGCAAGTAAATATTAACAGATTAATGGGTAAGTAAATTAATAAATAAATAAATAAATAATTACTTAATTAAGTAAATAATTGAATAAGTAATTAATAGCAATTAATCATGAATAATATTAATGTAAATATCAAATGTATGAATATACGACTAAAAACATATAAATAATAATGCAAGTGAGCAAATAATTAATAATTAATCAATTAATTAAATAAAATAAGATGAACATGAAAACAAATAATATCTACAAGTAAATACATCATCAATAATAAAAAATAGTCATAAAATCATTCATCATAATCAACAAATATATAAATAACAAGAAATGAATAATAATGAATAAATAAATAAAGAAAAATACTCATACATCTAAACATTCTAAATAATATGAATTTGCATATAAACTAATGTAGGGAGTTTCGAATTACCGTAAACAGTTAAAAAATAGGTGAAAACAGAAAATGACCCCGAGTTCACTGGGGTGAGTCGGCTAAGTCAAACCGAGTTGACTCAGTCGAGTCAACAACCTGAGTTGGACTAAATGGGCTGGACTCAGTTACTAGACCATGTAGCTGGATATAGACATGGACAGGAGGACATGGGAAAGCAAACACGGGCGTTGGCTGGCGAATGACATTGCGGGTACGCAAGCAAGCAAACATGACTCATGTTGCAAACAGGAACGCAGGTAGGGTAAACGAGTCAATGGGGCCACCAGTTGCGATCGACAAAGGACGTCGAGCCGTAGGTGATGGCAGTGGTGATCGATGGAGCCCGACCAGCAGTTGGATAAAAAATAGTTGGAAATGGATGAAAATGCTGCCAAGTATGGTGATGTCCCCGGAGGTGGTCGCGGCCACGACGAGGGTTGTGTGTGGTCCCAAAAGTTTGGCCTCAATGAGGGAAAACTATTTGGGCGGTTGGACTCGCCGAAGGAGGCACGTCGGCACCAGAAAAAACCCTAAAAGATGGCGGCGGCAGTGGAAACTGGTGAAGAAAATGGCCTTGCCGGTTATTACTCTTGGGCCTAGTGGGATCCACCTATGGTATATACAATATATATATATATATATATATATATATATATATGGAAAGCTCAGATCGTCATTGGTAAAAGTCGAAACTGACTCGAAACCCAACGGAAACTCTATGGATAAAAATTGAGGCATAAATACTAAATGGGCCTCGAAACCCTAAACTCAATCGGACAAAGATCTGAGACTCAAATAAAGCTGGGCCCATAGGGATAATTTAGTAGTCTAAAATCCCTATGATGCATGCCAAAGAGATACTCTGAAAGCCCAAATGGATACTAAAACCAACAACGGCCTAGATCTAAGCCTAAAACCTTGGGCTAAAACAATAAAAAATTTGTATACCTCATTTATATGCTGATAACTCATGCTCTACTTTAGCATAACTGAAGTTATTATCTGTTCATTGGGTGTGCACTGCCTACATCACATGCTCATATGGCCATCTGGGCCTTAGACTCATATGGTGAAAGCTGAACTGACTCAAACTTACTCGAGACTGCCCCAAACTAGACAAAGCAACAAGCGGGTAAAGCAGCAAAGTAGGAGCAGCATAGATGGACTCAGTGCCTTGTATTAGGTTATGAGGAGACATTTTTACATGTACACAGGTACTAAAGGCGTAGGAGCAGCATGATGGAAACTCTCAGCACTTAGATTTAGTTGCTTTTTTTGTTATTTGTTGTATTTAGAAATAATGATTTAGTGGACCTTTTGTGGAGAGTGGTATTGATATTAGTAGTATATTGTGGACAGTTCTAATGACTTATGTAATAATAATGCTAGTAAAGTGATCAATCGGCTTATTAGAATTATTCCGCACTATCTCGATTTATATTTTTCTTCATGTTACATTATGCATGTGTGTTAGAAGATGCACATGTGACTGCCTTAATTAAGGATATACATGTTAGAATTGAGGTCATTACAGGAAGTAGCGAGTGCGCTATATTGAAGCAAACATCCTAGTATAGGGGGTAATAAAGTGGAGAGTTTGGATCAATAACTTGGAGACGAGGTACCTGATGAGTTCCTCATAGTCCCACAAGCATACACAAAAAGGAATTTTGCAGCAAGTTATTAAGGGAGGAAGATGTAAGGACCAAAATAAAAGGAGCATAATGAACAATAAAACCAGGAAAGATGACAAGGATAATAGGGATAGCACATGACATTCAAGAATGAAGCAAATTAGGCATAATGGGGCAAATTAGGTTTAATGGGGCAAATTAGGCTTAATGAAAGATGTTGGAAAAGAAGTCTAATTTTAATATTTCATATGAGGAGGTCGAAGTCTTCTTGGTATGTGTAGAGTCTAAAGAACTCCTAAACATCCTTTGAATGTTTATGAGTCAACATTGAACGTGGATTTGGTTAGGAGGAATGTACTAAATGGGCCTACATTGTGTAGAAGATGTTTTCAAGGTCGGCTTTGGATTTTCATGTTAAAGTAAGACTCACAATTGAGCCTCCCTAGTGGAGATTCAGTGGTAAAGAATAAGGTCCTAAGTTTCATTGTGCATTTTATGTATATCAAGTTCCTCCTTATGTAAAAGAACTATATAGTTTTATATTGAATTGTCTTCGTATTCAAATTATATTGTCGTCAACTTTTTTCCTATAATTTTACCTCTAACAGGTATTTTGGCAAAACAACACAGCCAAAAGCAAGCTTAGATGGTATAACTAATATAACAAGTTTTTTGTAGACGATTGCCCAACAAAAGATCCCTCATAACCAATTGACGGGACTTTGGCTCGCAATTAGTCGTCTGAAGTAAATTTTATTAAACAATGAAATGCTAATCTACTACGTTACTTAATAAAATTAACAAAACATGTCTAAGAATCTAAAAAACAAAGAAAATTTATTTGCTTAGTGTGACCGGGCTGAACTAGCCGTTCCAGTCTGATTTTAAAACACCAGCTCTAATTCTAGTTCCCCTAATAAGAAAGCCCAAACTTGCCCTCATTTGGGAGTTCAAATCTGCTGGTCAGTGATCAGCATATTGAATCCTGCTCGTAGGTTCAAAGTTTGAAAGGTGCCAAAAGACAGGAGATACATGAGTAATTTCACAAAAACGAGATATTATATATATATATATATATATATATATATATATATATTAACACATTTAAAATCCTATTCTTGCATAAAATAATGAATTGTTCATTGATTGAAGTTTGAGCTTGCATTATTTGATTTCAAGTCAAATTTTATTATATTAAGTCAAATATCAATCTAATTAAAGATCTGAACGTCCGTAATATTTTTTGCTTAAAAATAAAACTAATAGCACAAGGCCAAGCTCCGTAACACCTAAACTTTAAGCTGAATTTTTCATATATTAAGTCAAATATCAATCTAACTGAAATGTAAATTAAAGAACAAAAAAACCTTATTAATCTTACACAAATTGATTTAGTTGGTGATAATTGTTGGACCTTTAGGTTTGATGATGAAACTCTCAAAAGCTTGATCGAGCATTTGATCGGCCTAACATGGGAAAGGGCTAATAAGATCACCAAACAAATCAATTAAATCCCCACAATCCTTAAAACCTCTTATAATCGTGATAGATAAGTAATAAAGGAAGATTTAAATGATTAAGGTATTAAGGGATTTAACATTAAGAACATTAACTTCTAATTGATTCAAAGTCAGAAGTTTTGGCGAACTTGTCAAACCATACAAGTGGTTGAATCAATTATAACTTGCACAAATAAACCTAAGTGAACAAGTAAACCAATCAAGTATAAATAAATTAAAGACTCAAGCTTTGACGAACAAGTCTGACCACGCTAGAGTTCTAAGTGATTTAAATCTTGCTTACAAAATACTCTCTAGCGATCAAGTCAAACACAAGAATATTATTGAGTAGAATTAGCACAAGTAAAGCAAGTAATAAATAGACAAGAAAAGGACCGAGAAAATGATGCACAAGAGACACAAGATTTTTTAAACGGTTCCAAACTCCTACTTCTTTCTTCTATCCCACAATGTCCTTTGATTGGGTATGTCTTTAATTGCTTCAATGACAACTTGTACACTTCACAAGCAATAACAAGAACACCTTCACAAGCACCCACCAAGTGCCAAAGAAGTTTACACTCCTAAGACCCTGGGAGCCTCCAATAAGCCTTCCTCCATAAGCACAAAGTGCTAAAGATCCTTGCAACCAGCTCTAACACCATAGAGGTTTATAGCCATGAAAGCACCAACCCTTTTTAGAAAGATTTCCCTAGAGCCAATAGGACAACTCCTTGTCCAATCCAAAGCCTAGAGCCAAGGAGCAAACAACCTTCACACCTTAGAGGCAATCCGGCTTATCGTCCAATGCTTGAGCCATGAAATTCACTACCTCCCACCTAGAGATCACACAGAGCTCCTCTTATCGTGCCCACACCAAGAAGTCACCAAATCCTTACCAACTCAAGCCTTGAGGCAAGAAGTCCACCATCTTCAGCTCTATGAAGGTGTAAGACTCAGCTTTGGGTTAGATTTTTACCCGCTTTTAGTTTGCCTATTTTGGGACAATCTCAAGTTGGTTTGAGCAAGCACGAGTTAGACTAATTTTCAGACCATGAGTATGGGGCTCAGATGGCTATATGAGCATGTTACGATGGTTGAATATACCCAACATGTAGATGATAGTTAGGCTACAATAGAGCGTGGCTTATTAGTGTATACACAAGGTATACATATGGTTTTTATAAGTTAGTAAGGGTTTTAGGCCTAGATCTAGGCCATTGCAGCATTTAGTATCCGTTTGGGATTTTTGAGGTATCTCATTTGCATGCATTATAGGGATATTGCATCACTGAATTGTGCCCTTGTAGGGCCAACTTGATTGAGTCACAGATTTTCACTCAATTGAGTTTAAGGTTAGAGGCCCATTTTGCCTTCTTCTTCGATACCCGTTTATAGAGTCACTTTTAGGACTCAAGTTAGTATTGACTTTGGACTGTCTCCATTCGAGCTTTCTGTCCATAAGTATATTGCATATACCCATCGGTGGGTCCCACTAGACCACAAGTTGTCGGATGTTCAGATCGTGCCTCGTGGCAAGATCTGAGCCATCGACATCAGCCCTAGCATTCTCCCTTTGATTTTCAGTTACTTTCCCACATTTTTGGAGTTTTACTTACACCCATAGTGTTGCTGCTACTTTGGCTCGCGAGTCTCTGGCTCACCACCAGTGAGTCTCTGGCTCGCCCCCAATCACTAGACCTACATCATCATGACCACCTCACGGTCGGCTATTGAGTTGTACCCCTCACCACCACTGGCACCTGCACAGTTGCCACCGATGATTTTGTATTTGCAATAGATTTTCGTTGTCACCGCCGCCCTATTGGGCCATTTTTTGGCACCGAGAAGCCACCTCTGGCTGATCCGACCACCTACACAGCTTCATCTTGGCGAGACCTCCATTTTGAGACCACCCACGACCACCGTCGTGGCCGTGATTGGCACCGGCGATGCCACTGCACCCGTGGCAATTCTGCCCTCTTTCCAACAGTTTTTGGTTAGCCAGTGGCCATGCTCCTCTGACTGCCACCACCATCATGTTCCTCGTTGCGTGGACCGTCAATCCCGGCTGGTGGCAATGCTTGGTGAGCCACCGTTAGCATTTTTTGGCGACAGGCACGACCCATTTTGTCGAACCCGTATACCCGCGTTCACATCCACCATCTCACGTTCGTGTCTACCATCCTGCGTTTGCATCTGCCTACCTAAATCCTGTTCACCTATTCGTGTCTGTGGTTATTCCGGAAATGTGCTACACTACGCAATACCCTCATAGTCTACATTACCTCAAGATTTGAAGGAATACTAGTGTGGTTCATACATTTCGTACACACCCATAGTCGTAAAAGTTGATAACCCTCATATTTATACATATAGGCTTGTGAGAGGATTTAATACTTAGCTTCTACATCTTATCCTTCCTAAACCATCAAGGGGTCTCAACCTTGAAATTATATTAAACATGTGTAGAAAACATGACTAAATGGCTTGAGATCGAAGGGATCCGATAAAATACTGTTGATGTCATCCTACGTCTACAACATGGTTAAACTCAACACACAGGGAGTCAAGGAGAGATCAAGCAAATAGTGAGTCCTATGGACGTGAGATCCAAGCTCAAAGCACATCGACACATTGACGGCGAGCTCAAACTCCATAATCTACATCTAAACCCACTGCTTCATAAAATAATAACATCTCGATATGATGCATGCTCGTGGTTTGTGCTCATATCATCAGCACATCCTAATAATTAAGACAATGCTAAATAAACCTACAACTAGATATTTAGCGTGTAAATCAAGACATAATAAAAGAAATAGCTAATAAAAAAATAGTAAATAAATAAATAAATAGATAAATAATAAACAAATGAAAATAAGAATACTATAATCATAAAATAGTAATATAATTATACTATATAAATACACGATAAGCTTGAGTAAATATTGCATATAATTGTGTTTACTCATGCTAGTAAATATATAAATTATTAAATAAATAAATAGATAATTATTCCATAAATAAATAAAAAATTATTTAATTTTAATTAATAATGAATAATAATAATATCATAGTCATCCAATACAAAATACATAATTAAATACGAACAAATAATAACATACACATCACGAACAAATAAATGAATAAATATATAAATAATAATATAAATATATACAATTTAGTAAACATAATAAGACTAATATTCATAAGTAAATATAATATTAATAATAACAAATAATCTTGTAAATATTCATCATATATGATAAACATATAAATAAAAATAAATAAACAATAATGAATAAATAAATAAATAAATAAAAACACTCATAACATCAAAATATGCTAAATAATGTGAATATGCATCTAAACTAATGTAAGGATTTTCAAAGTTACTAAAAATGATCAAAAAATGGTCGAAAACGGCTAAAAATGGGCTAAACCAAGCCGAACCGAGTCAACCTAGGTGAGTCGATTAAGTCAAGCCAAGTCGACTCAGTCGAGTCAAATAAAAGTGTTGGGCCGGGTAGCTGGATGCGAACACGATCAAACTACAAGCCCGTAAAATCCTAACCCAAAGTTTGGTTTTAGAACCTCCCCTCCTTACAAAAATCCTGTCCTCGAAATTTCTCACTTCAACTGCGATTAGAAAACTCAAATGAAGATGTTATCTCTTTGGCAAACTGGTGGCTCTCCCTCGAAAGCTAGCTACACATGGCCCAAACAAATCAAAATAAAGCTGGAACTTTAGACATGACTTGACTCAATTATAACATTTCTGATTCGGTTCTTAGGTGAATTAAAATTAAGGTGTTATAGATGGTACCCTTAAGCTATCACCTTTCTCACATGTACATATGCCTAAATGCTCTCATACACTCCTAACACACTAGGAGTTTACAATAAGTAGTTCAATACATGAGCATTCACCTCGCCAAGCATGTACGACACTTGTCTTAGGCCAATATAACTCTCTGACATGAAAATGTAAATACAAAGAGGTTTGCTAATCATATGATATCCCAATTAATGCTTGATGCTCAAAACCTCTCAAGAGATCTCCAAAAACACTCCCCAAAGGTCCTACTTACAGCCAAAAATCTCTTAGAAACAAAAAAAAGCCGCTATGTAATCCCAAGTTTACTCTTTAATGGCTAGTTTTGGTACACCTTTAGCTGCCCTTCCGCTACCGAATGAATGATCAAATGTCTGCCGATGATTAGATTTTAGCCCAAATTAAGTAATTCTTCTTTTTAAGTAAACTTAAGAATGTACTTTATTATCCCTCTCAATTCCAGCTCAAAGCTCCAAGTATCATGAGGGATATGATTTTTAAAAGTTGGGATATTGATACTATTTTCATCAAGTAAAATGATTGGCTACCAAACGACTGACCGAAGGACTATGGAACTCTAACTTAAACCACTTTGGCAGCATAAGCTTTGCCGAAGTAGCTACTGATTAACTTGCCAATGTTTTTCCAAACTCTAGAAAGCCATAACTTCTCATAAAGAATTCCAATTTAAGTGATTCTTGAATTGTTGGACAGCTCTTGATGTGTTCTATCATTTGGAAAAGTTTCATAGCCAAACTCTTTCTAGGCTGATAATTATACCCTTTGGGAGTTTGCATAAGTTTGAACATTAACTGAAAGAAGTCCAAAGACAATCCCTGACCTTGTACCTTGTAAAGAGGCTTATTTATGATTAACTAGACATAGTTTTCTTCACAAAAGCAACGTTAAAACCATATAACCATCAAATTGCTTCATATTTAAGCTTTTGCTTCTTGTAACCTTGAAATCCTTATATTTTATCCCTTGATCCTCTTGTAACTTTGAAGTCCTCTTGTTGAGTCTCTTCTTGTGATATGATCCAATCTAATCCCTTGGGCTTTCCATGGTATTTTTCTTTTACTTTGAGAGTTCTAAATGGTAATCATCACAACTTATGCTCCACAATATCTAAAAAGTGAAGAATCAAAGGTTTAAAACACAATCATCTTGGTCATTTGGTTCGACAGATGGATTGGCAGATTGATAGACGATGATCACAGTGGAATCAATGGAAATTTAATGATCGATAGATCAATCAGCAATTGAACATGGTGTTCTAGAGTTTTTGGAAGACTGTTTGGCAACTTAAGGATAGTAAGGAATTGGATAGAGAATTGAAGATTCTTACCCAAGAGATTTCGTCAGACTTCGGAAGTTCTACTAGATATTGGATTTGATTTGATTTAAATCAATAGACAGAATTCAAGAGTCAAACATGTAACACCTTGATTCGGTTTGTGTATGAACCGAATCAAAGTGAAATGCTTTGAGATGCCAATTTGTGAATGATTTAAATGAGAAATCAATCAAATAGAACCTACACCACTCAAGGTGTCATAAGATAGAAACCCGAGTGAAGACTCTAATGTGCATACAGAAAAATGATCACAACAATGTATGTATATACTCCCAAAGTTGGGCTCATGTATTTGGGACATCCAAAATGTCCCAAAAGATATTTCAAATCCTGAAGAAAGAGACTTCAGATCCTGAATAAAATCTGGAAGAGTTTCTCTTGTAACAATGACATTGGAAAAATTTAACAACCTATAAATAATTCACATTTCACATAAACAATCCCATAACATTTCAAAAATTTGCATTTCCACATTCAGAATTCATCACAATGCATTCCATAACATTCAGATTGCATTCATAGCACATTTAATCATTGTTCGAGCAAGAGCTTGCTTGGTCTTCACATAGGCCCTTCTCTGCAAAAGAAGACAGCACAAAAGCTCCTCCTATGTCTTCTTTGCTCCGTGTACTTGTACAAGTAATATAACTTCATGTACTTGGGTATTTAATTAACCTTCAATTCCAAGACTCTGCAGCTTGGAGAATTCCTACAAAAAATTGTTAGACTTGGGTGTCATGGAATATTTCATCTACAAAATAGAAAAAACACAAGTAAAGTAAAACAATTATAAAAATAAATCTGACATGTCACATCATAAGGCCCTTGGCCACCATAGTTCACATCACATAGAACCATGGCCACATCATACATCCACAAAATATGATTCACATGCTCAAAAACATAATACAGGGCATGAAGATAAGCCAAACAACATAACAGAAACATGTCCAGCATCCTCCCCAAATCCTCGTGACTCCAGCATCCTACCATGTGTGCATAGCAAAAGGATACACATGTACTGCAAGTATAAAGGCTTTAGGAAGGGTTTTGTAAATACCACCCAAGCAACTTCGATGTGGATCTTACTTTGAAGTTCACATCAATAGATCTCAACCTTTAAGTTTTATTAATCCAAAAAATCGATCAAATAGCCCGTAGGTAGTGGGATCCAATAAACGCTATCAACTTCGTTGTACGACATGAACATAAAACACATAGAGTCAAACAATAGATCAAGCAGAAGGAATCCTAACGAACCTATGAGTGGAGCTCCTTGTCCTATTGTGACAAGCTCGACTCTACACGACCTAGCAATGCAGACTTACTCAAAATCTTGTATAATGATATGCATGCAATGACATTGATGCGACATCCTAATGTGACGAGATGTCTTGGCATGCATACAAAGCAAAATATAAACACACCATCTTCATAGCATCATTCATAATCTGGTCACACCCACGTAACCACATAAGATTCTCCAAGACATAATTAAAGATGTCGGGATGAAGATATTGATACATTATGTAATAAATTCGAGATTTAATCCCTCAAAATTGAAGCTAACTTGTGACATTGAAATGCCCGAGAGATTCCGGATAATTTAACTTGAGATTCTTAGCATGCTAACCGAGATTAATATTTTGGCAACATTATGAAAATAACTTGAAATGTCGAATCATTTAATTCGGCTAACCCTAATGATAGATTTGTCATAGCAACTTTAGATCTAGAGAACTTGCGAGATATCAAATTGGACAGATTCAATTGAAGCAAATTTAGATGTCGGTCAAATTCTCACACCCTTGTCCAGGTAATTACAAATTATTATTATTAAAATAATCTTATCTTGTTTAAATAATAAGAATAATTAACTTTATTATAATTATTATTTTTCTTTAGGATTTCACTCATGTTCATGTTCATTCGTGAATAAAAGTTATAAAGGTTTAAATTTTATTCCTGTGACACCCTTAATCTGGCTCGCTCGTAAACCAAACCTGAGTGGATCTACTCTCTGCGTCTCAAGATGGAAAATGTTGATCGCTATCCATTGATGATTGCACTCTAACATGCTAGTACATGGGTGACATAACAACTGGTTTACAAAATAAAATAATTATGATAAAATCGATAAAAATTCGTTAAATAAAATGGACAGAGTGTCCCCTAAAAGTGCAATTGAGGGCCACCTTATCAAAATAACATGTATAAAATATATACATCAATATATATTCATTGCCTCATATTCTTCACATAAACATTTAATTCGTTCCATCAAAACATTCTTGACATTTGGGTCTTGACCCACCTGTTCATTCTATTCACCTTTCACTTCTAATTAAGTCTTGACCACCTACAAATTTTCATTCCACCTTTATCATTTGACTTGCAAACTAATATATAATTCAGATCTTGTTATCACTATCCATTTCCACATATCCAAAATCTTCATCATAAGAATTTCGTTTTCGTAATAAACATATCAAAACAATCAAAACAGTTAAAACAAATGTTCGGTCGGCAAGCGTGCATGTGTGTGTGCAAGGTAAGTCACTGCTCCTCCATCGAAGCTGGCATATCCGGTATTTAATCGTCGCCAACATATATATAAAGAAAAATGTCAGTAACAAGTGTTACTGGTCCGAAAATGTAACTACACAACAAACTGGCAAATGAGAGCTGACTCTCATTTTGAACAAAAATATTTATATACTTCATGTGAACACTTCTAAGGGCATCTACTAAGGAGCCATTGGACCTGGTAGCATCCCGAACTGACTGGCTTGATGCCTCTCTCAACATTTTCTCATTTTCCCGGTCCCTTGGGACTACTAGTATATCCTAAACCATCTCCTTTCCTCCATAATTCTCCTAGCCTTGAGCACGAAAGCCGAGTACTATCAGATAGTCGCCTTTAATACCCTTGGAACCCCAAGTCATGGAACAACTTCAAATCCACAAGTCGTTGTAGAGACAAAGAGGAAACAAGGGAACAAAGTTGTAGACATGGTCTGAATAATAATGATTGATGCATCACATGTCCTACTTATTGGAGGACGAAAGATATGAGGAAGTTGTTATTGAAAAGAAAAGTTCTCACCTCTACCAATTATATATATCCCCATTCACTCACTACAAATGGGGAGCTCCCTTCTTCATCCACATCTTCTTCTTCTAGACCTTGGAGTTTTGAGTTCTTCAATATTCTAATCTATAAGAGGGAGAAGCTCCAAGATTTTGAAATGAAGATGTTGTCCAATAAAGTTCAAGGAAGTCATTGCAATTAAAGAGAAGATTTGTGCCAGGGCATCAATGACAAAGATTTGGATTATCTCTTTCTTCTTCTTCTTCTGTTGTTTTCTTGCAATGTTTAATGATGTTTTGTAAATCTTTCATGAGGAGATTTTGTAAAGATCTGGGATGACAATGGATCTTAGTAAAAATGTAATGCAAAACTTTATTTTCTATCTCATTGTGTGGGATTTTGTGTTGATTAATTTATATATGTAGTTAATGTTTCAAAAGAATAGCTAAATCTTGCATGAGTAAGTGATTTGATTGGGCACTATAAATAGGCAAGCCGATGTTGCCTTTGAATGAAATAGTTTATGATTCTCGCTATAAGAATATATTAGAGTCATAAACGTCTATAGTCGGCCACCCCCAAGGCCAGATCTAGTGCAATCTGGTCGTCGCCCTTGGCCAAGGCATATAGTCACTATTTTCTTTGAAAAAAGTAATTATTTTTAAAAAATGAGACTGCAGTTCTACTTTTATAATAAAATTTCCCTTTTTTGGCAATTATACCTGATTTTTCCACTGTCTTGTAATATTAAAAACTTTTTCCCCAATTTTGGAAAAAGTTTTCATTTTAATAAAGAAATATTTTAATTATTAAATTTAATTTAATTTTTTCAAAGATTTTTACTTCAAACGTAATTATATTCTATATTTTCTAAAAAAAATTATGAATAAATAAAAAAATAAAAAATATGTAAAAATATAAATTAAGTGTGTATTAGTAAGTAGCAAAATTTAATTTGAGCAATATAATTAGAAAGAAATTAAAATCTATCAATATTTTCAAAATTCCCAAGTTGGGGTAGAATTACACTTCAATTATTTCCTGCTAACAAATAATAATAATAATAATAATTTCAAAATATGCAAGTGTTAATGAGCCAATAAAACTATTATGTGGCTAAAATTAACAAGATAAGAAAGGTTGAAACACAATGAGACAGAAAAAACCTCTAGTGCTTTAATATAAATAGCTAGAGACCCACGTTGCGTGAGGTATATTAGAAACTTATTAATAAAATATATATTAAGAATATACAACATAAAATTTAAAAAACATAAGTGTAAAATTAGTGCTTCTAGCTTGATTGTTTTTGTATTAGTTCGGTTTTGACCCCCCTCTTTGATGTGAGTAATGTATGGTATGGTTTGTATGAACCAAGGCCCTAGCCTCCTATGGTGTTTGGTCGACTTGAATGGACGCTACGTCACTATGGCTTTTACTTTTGGTTTTGATTACACTTGAGTCTAGTTAGGTTTAGGATTACATCCCTCGTGAGTCTAGATTGGTCCTCGTGTGCTTAGAACCCCTTATGGTAGATCCTAATCTCCACCAGACATTTGGTGCCATTTTCAAGGTTGCCCTAGGCTACCCTAGGGCAAAAACCCTAGGTGTGAGCAAACTATGCCCAATGCAATAGTGCACAGTGCCCTTGTGCATGTAAACACCCCAAATCAACTAGAAGAATAGACCAATCTTTGATCTTATAATTCAGTAATCTATTCGTTGGACCCCTACCGTAAAAATCTTACGGAAGTGGATCTCAACATTAAAGGTAGCTTAAGATGGTAATGTTAGTTGGTTTTTTATACAATTTGTGCTAATCATACTACTTAAGAAGGGTCTTAACTTTAAGGGCTCCTAAATAAGCACTCTGAGTCAGAAGAGAGGCAACACCTCCCCTGCTACAATGAGGGTGACTTTCAAATGTTGATGATCACTTTCAGTTGCATGAAAGCAACACCCCCATGCAGCTAATAGGTTGAAATTTTATAATGCAGATACATGAACTAGTTCTTTTAACACCCCAATTTGGCCAAAAGAATAGACCAAATTGTAATATTAGAATTCAGAAAGCTACTAGTTAGACTACCACATCCAAACTTGAAAGTAGATCTCAATCCTCAAAGAGGCTAAAGACGAGCTATACACGGAAATTTCATACAATGCATGTTGAATCATACCACATAGGACAGATATTAAATTTAGGACTCTATAATGACCACTTGAGCCATAAGAGAGGCAACACCTCCCTTGCAACTAAGAGGGGAACTTTCATATACAATGATCACTCTGAGCTACACGAACACAACACCCCCAATGAAGCCAAAAGGTTGAGTTCATGAAAAAATGTGGTGACATAATCTAGTTCTTATACTTAATTTCGGTGATTGGATTAGGTAGATTAATTTCTTAATGTAAATAAGTTGTGATAAAATAAACACTTGGTCGTGGTTACATGTTCCACTTACTTTGTAAAAATGAAATTGCATAGAGACATTATCGGATGCCATTACATCATACGCTAGCATCCCATGTGCTTCTTTGACCTAGTTACTCTACATACACTGCTACAACCAAATATGTTTCATGTACCTGAATTTGCTCCTCATCATGTCCCAAGATTTTGACGTTTACATGCCCTGTAGACAATTATTAGCCTTTGCCCCAAAGTGTCACTCAACACATTAATAATAATAATAATAAAGTACTAAACACACAAATACAATCATCATGTCATAGACCCAATCCAACTCATACATAGTCGATGGAAATTCAGAGCACTTGCCCACAAAATAATACAGTCTACAAGATAAATCCAAATACATAAACAAAGAAGTACCACCATGACTTCCAATCCGTGCACTTGAGCTGGCCAACGCCACGTACATCACCTACATAATTATAGTGAAAATTGTTAGTCTGGAATAACTATTGGTATTTCAAATTAGCAAATGGGTACTCTCTTATCTATGAGAAAACATGAAAACTTCAAAAAAGCCTCATAGGGTTGTAAGCAAGAATAACTTATTTTAAAAAGTTTAGCGCACATGCGTGGCAAAATTCATACTTATACAAAAAGCTTATGCAATCACATCCTCTATATAACACCGCCATAGTACACAGGTGGCAAAGGAACTGTTAAGCTAGTGCCACTACTTTAGGGTTCAAAGGAATATTAGTGCAATTGTTACCACCCGTACAAATCTCTCATATTCATAAAATCATAAACTCTCATAATCATACTTAATAGGCTTAGGTAGGGACTTGAATATTAAATTTCTAGTGCTTAGCTTTTGAAAACTATCAAGGGATCTCTCGCTTGAAGTTTTATTAAACTTATGAAAACCTAGCTAAATGGTCTGGCAACGGAGGGATCCGATAAGATGTTGTTGGTGCTATCCTACGTATAAAACGCGATTAAATTCGACACACAAGGATTCAGATATTGTAACACCCCAAATCCGGTTCACGCTCGTGAACCGAACTAGTATGTTATAGGCCCCGGTTAGGTCGGCTAACCCGGTTAGGTCGGCGTCTTATGATGAAGATACAACTCTTAAAGCATGGATGAATGTACAAACCCTAACATGGTACTACATGAATGACATGCAATTCAAACACACATCATTACAATTACGATCAAACTCAATGAAAATTCTAAAATAAAACGGACAGAATCTCCCCTAAAAGTGCAATTAGGGTCCACCCTATCAAAACAATATACACCAATATATATGCATATGTCAACAATTTTAATCACACATAATCTAATTGTAAAACCCACGATTTGAGTCAGGTTTTAAATTCAGAACAGTTTGGTTCGACCGTTATTTTTGAGTCGAGTCAGTTTCAGAAGACGTGTACTGTGAGGGTCATGCGTACCCAAGTATATGATGATAACGTCTGGAATACAGCAGAACAGAATGAGTTATCAGAATATATAAGAGTATGCCAGTTATTTATTTTATTTTTATATATAGTGGATCGTAGAATTAGTTTTAGGTCGTTTACCGCGTTAGGATGCGTTACGGGCAGTTGGGTGGGTTGATAGTCCTAGAGCATATCATTATGATGTTTCGGTGATTGTTTTATTTTATTTATTTTTCTCAATTTTTCTGGATTTTTTTAGGATTTAATACACTTAGTTATTATACTTGACTTGAGCCGGAGACGAGTCAAGCAATATTTACGAATTTGCCACCACACACCCCGCGCCCTTCTTTTCTTCCCCAGCACCCTTGCCCGGCACCGCCCTTGTGCACTTCACCGCCCTGACCAAGTCCGGCCCCCATTGGGCCGCTGCGACGTGAGGACAGCCACGCCGCAACACCGCGCCCGCGTTGCGCTTCCGATGCCGATTCCGCCGCCGGCGACCAGCGCCACCACCATTGGTCGGTAGCCTCAGCACCGTCAGCCCTCTAGCAACCTTACCCGACTGGAACGGAAGCCATCACCGCCGTGGCCGGCCGGATCTAGCCGCCATCACCTCCGGCTCGGTTTTATGCACTTTCCGGTGAGCTGCCACCTCCGTTGGCCACGTCGACCACGTAGATGAGTCGGGCTCGCCGAGCTGGTTCCAAGGGTACCCAAGATGACCACTTTCAGGCCAGTAGACGCCGCCAGCGACTGTCGCCGGAAGCTGCCGGAAAACCGTCGAAAAATCGAAATTTATGCAATTTGCCGGAATTAATTGGATCTTCTGTGGGGCTCACCTAGTCTAGCCCGTTTGAGCTTTGGACGCCGATGAGAGCCGAAATTGAGCTCCGAGACACGCGATGGAACCCTAGCCGTCGCCGATTGCTGACTACATGAGGTATAATTACCTCCGATTGAGTTAATTAAAATTGATGATGATTGTTAGTATAGCATGTTAGAATTGAGTAGTTATCGTGATGAATGCCAGACTATGAATGAAGTTACATGATGTGATTGATAGTGCATGGAGGATAAGTAATCTAGTGAGATAAGTAAATATGAGCATGCTAATCGAGTATGACGTAACTTAGAAAAACAATATAAAATTGGTATGAATAGGATGACTTAGAATTATTTTCACATTATGATTACTTGACTGTTGATGGATGTTATTCGTATTGTGTGATGTTTATTGAGTTTGATGCATCAATTAGTAAGCGGGCGTTAGTATTTAGTTTTGATGTGTAGGTACGGAGTAGGAGCTCGCCGCCTAGGCGCGATGACACGCTTGGAGCTTCTACTAGGTCCATTAGGACTTCTCTCTGATTTTATAATCTTTTCTATTATATGTTTGATTTATTGTCTGCAGGACGGGTTAAGTGGCGTTTTATCGGATCCCACTTAACTCGGGCCATTTAACCGAACATTTTACGGATTAATAACCCCTCGAGGTTGATTTCGAAAACAAGATCCACCAAAAGTTGCCTTCCGGCCTATTATATAACTCCCTACCCAAGCCTATATATATATAGTTTTCGCGTTTCTATTAGACAAGAGATGGAGAAATCGACTGCACGTACCATGCAGAGGATGTCGTGACAGTCAAAGCGGGCTCTGGATTAGTGCCAGTGGACTGTTCCATTCTCGAGGGATCCTGACAACTCCGCGTTTGAGTTCCTCACACCCGGAGAACGTGGAGGTTTACGAGTACTATTTAGTACTGCGCATGTCCGGACTTGTGGTTCAAAGGGTACTAAAGGCGACTGCCTGAGAGTACTCGGCCTTCGTGCTCAAGGCCAGGAGAAATATGGAGGTAAGGAGAGGGCTTAAGATAAAGTTTCACGTGATGTACTGAAAAAGAAGTGCCGAGAGCGGCACAGTACTAGCAGCAGATCAGTAAGTTCGGGATGCTACCGGGTCTACAGCCCAGTGGCTCCTCAGTAGTGCCCTTCAGAGTGTTCACGTGGACTATATGTTGTTTTCTTTCATATGAGAGTTTGCTCTCATAGCCAGTTTGTTATAGTTATTTTATTTTTCGGACCAGTAACACTTGTTACTGACGTTTTTCCTATACTATATGTAGGTAATAATCACGAGTTGGAGGAGCCAGCTTGGACGGAGGAGCAATGAGGTCTTCTGCACACACACATTGGGTGATTGAATGTTTAATGTTTTGTTTATGATGTTATTTTGTAAACCTGCCATGATTAAATATTTGGGGCATGACAATGACATGAAATGAAATGATCAGAGTAGCGCAGCAAAAGTGTGATGGGTTAGGACCCAAAGTTCAGAGAATGATGAATATAGTAGATTAGAAGTCTGTGTGAATGCTATTGTTGCTATGTGTATATATGTTTCAATATTTGATTTTAACAGGGTGGCCCCTAATTGCATTTTTAGGGGAAATTCTGTCCCTTTCGTTTTAGAATTTTTACTAATTTTGATTGTAATTGTGTTGGTGTGAAACTTGGTTGCATGTCATCCATGTAGTATCCTGTTAGGGTTTTATGCATTCATACATACATCTAGCAAGTTGGATCTTCATCTTAAGACGCCGAGATTGGATCCGCACGAGTTAGGTTCGGGTTAGCCGACCTAACCGGGGCCTGTGACATGCCGGTTTGGTTCACGAGTGTGAACCGGATTTGGGGTGTTACAGAATTGGTATCAGAGCCACTCTCGGCCGATTAAGATGTATGATACTTTTATAGGTGATGTGTGTGTAAAGACTGCTCCGAGTCCAGCTGGCAGGTATGTTTTCATATATTTTCTTTAGATGTAGATTTTCTTCATAAGTTGTTTGGATAACAGTTTATTCAAGACTTGATCAGAAATATGTGGAATTGGCCTTAGTTGAGCTGAGCAAGTCATTTTTATGGATTGTTAAGTGATATCAGACTGTTTGTCAGTTAGATGTGAGCAAGGAATATTGTAGTGCTAGCAGAGGTATAATGAGAATAAAGTCTTATCTTATACCAGATTCGGACGTTAGCAGATGTGAGCAGGAATCTGACAAGATTGTCTTGATGGGCTTAGAGACCCACTAGTTCTGTCCATCGCATAAGTGAATTAGATGATTGACCAGATGTTAGTGTCTTGCATGTCACCACATTAGTCCTGTTTCCATGGGACATGGTGTACATGATAGGAATGAGTTAAAAAGAAAAGGGGTAATAATAAGGAGCTTGAAGTATAGAGATATTAGCAAGTTAGTTGGCACATGAGATGAGCCACTTCCAGGAGATAGTGATGAATGAGGATGAGTAGTGTGGTGGATCGACAGTTTGATTAGCACTTCACCGTATCCTCCTCTTCCACTAGTTTATGACCTATGGGCAGAAGTTTTGACTTCCTTTTGCCAGACATAGGTCTCGATATGACAAGGAAAAGATCAGGACTACCATTGCCTGTGAGATTAGTTATTTGACCAGATTCTACCAGAGATAAGGTACCAGACTAGTGATTGCCGTGTGAGGGCCAGTCAACACTAATGGAAGCAGCCACTCAGATTTTAGGAGATTAGAGTGGGTCTGGCATAGGTTTACCATCATATGTGTCAGCACCATGATCCAAACCCCTCCGGATCAGACACGCATGATTGGACAACCTAAGCAGAGTTGTTAGCAACCACGTCTAGGGAGACATACAAATGGAGGAAGACATGTCAGAGAAGATAGTGGATTTACGATGCATACGTCCAAGATCAGATTTTTAGCACTTAGGTAGCATTGTTGCCAATGGAGTTGCACAACCACCGACCGAGTTGCACAACCACTGACCAAGTTGCACAACCACTGTCCGAGTTGCACAACCGCCGACCGAATTGCACAACCACCGACCGAATTGCACAACCACCGACCGAATTGCACAACCACCGACCGAATTGCACAACCAGCCGACCGAGTTGCACGACCGCCGACTGAGTCACACAACCATCGCCGAGGTGCACAACCGCCGTCCGAGATGCACTACCACCGACCGAAGACGCACTACCGCTGTCCGTGTATTGCTCATCCGCCGACCGAGTAGATTAGTTAGAGCTTAGTAGGGCCAAAACTTGAGGAACAAGACATAGCTACAATGGAAATTAGCAGAACAAAGAAGAGTTAGGAAAATTGAGGTTATTTGGATGAGATAGCATAGGATCCGACTTCACAGCTCTCTTGCAATCATTGTTTTGACCTGACACCCTTGGGTCAAATGTATATTGCAAGATAACCCCATCAGGCACTGTTAGTGACAGTCTCATAAGGATGCGCATGGACAGAATCAGGGAACATGATAGCATGACCTCCAGATGGGACGGTCACAATGATCAGACTGTGCAGATTGCATGCTAGTATATCCATGAGCTACGACCAGCATACATAGATCAGATGGCTAGTAGACGGTCACACTCTGTTGAACCCATTTAGTGATGGGCCAACCAGTGATAGGAATTTGACTTATATAGAGTATTGGGCATAGATAGAGGGTTAGTGAGGAAAGGTTTTTCAGAAGGACAGTGATTCCCTTGTGTTTCGCCAGCACGATTAGGTTCTCACCTTGAGACATAGGATTGAGCCTTGCCCTGAGTATAGAAGTACCTTCAGGGTACTAATTAGGGCTTATAGTGTAGGTAGATGTTGCAGACCGACCTTCTGATGAGGATTTTCACCCCAGCAGGGGAGCGATGTAGACAGAGACTTCAGACAGCACAGACCATGCTGACCAGACAGAGTGATATCAATGTATGCTCATCTTCATTGATAGCCTTGCTTGAGAGTCTACCACAGTGGTAGTAGTCATGTGAGTCAAGATTAGTACTATAAATCGGTATGGGACGGCAGGTCACACACCACTGAAGAGCGGACGAGACACATGTCGAACCTCATTATGAGTCCCCGTAGACTTGAGGGGAGACAGTGGTTCTTTGGGTCGTTTGAACCCCGCCCGTTTAGAAGTGCGTGACTAGTACAGTATCGAGAAACACGTGCCTACTGTTAGCTGATTAAACTAGAGCCACTTAGGAGCCGTTTCTGAGATTCGTCATTGATTGACTGTTCCACAGCCTGATCACCTGTGGCATAGTGAATTATGGTGATCTTAGAGACAAGTCCATAGACCTACCGATATTTTGGCCACCCAGTACGCTACATAGGGATTTCATCTCCCCTACCACTTGCATGACACCTTGACCTCACCATAGATCAGAGTGACATACCTATGTAGCAGGTTTTTCTTGGCCTAGTGGAGTTCCCCATTTACCTGGCATCAGATACCACATGTGAGAATGAGATAGTCACCTATTGAGAGTTCTTGAGCAGTGTGACTAGATTTTCACGAGATTCAGCCTCCTTTCCTATAGCCCAAAGATGTTAGACAGAGTGGAGTTTTCACTTGAGAATTTCCACTCACCCCTCTAGATATATCAGTTCTACCATCAGTTTATCCAGATGATTGAGATGAGTATACATTGACCAGAGCACATGCCACAGACCAGATGCAGACTCTACAGACCCATGCAGAGTATGTTATCATACTCCTTGAGACACACTGTGTATGTACAGGTGTTCTCACCTCCTTTCAGCAGTAGTTAGTGGTTGTATAGATAGTCACCTGAGCCGTAGTATGCAGTAGAGTCATAGCAGCTATCCTTGTTCTCTTATAGAACAGAGTGAGATACTTGACTCAGGACCGAGTCAACTAGGACCCAGTGAGCGGTCCAGTTCCTTATACAGGGACACTTGAGAGTTGGATTTAGACTGGCGACAGTGAGCCGTGCAGCTCATTAGCCTATACACTCGTACCTAGCAGGAAACTCATAGCACACTGTAGGATGGTTGTAGAACCTAGGAATGGAGTTTCGTGAGGGTACATGTAGGTGACTTTTCACAGATGAGGATCAGAGGGACATGGGTATATGTTAGCAGGTAGGTTTTACCCTCGGCGT
>JAURVB010005928.1:0-80020 GCA_033002965.1 Piper betle | reverse complement strand
CCCACGTTCGATCCCACCGCGTCGAACATTATTATTATTATATATATATATATATATTATTATTATTTTTTCCCGGGTTTTCACAGTAACATTCCAGAACATGAATTTAAATACAGCTAATAGTCTTGCAACATATAATATAAATCATACCGTCCCACAGTCTCGGACCGTTTCCCATAACCACATTTATAACACAAGAGAATATTAAGGAAGTCCAACTTTATTATCGATTCACTATACCTGGGTTGGTAAAAGAACCACCAACCACACTTCTATTCTTTAGTCCCAAAGCTGCTCACCTGCGGAGGCAATTTCGCGTTAGTGATAAAACCACTAAGCCGCATAATTAAATGAAACAAGTCAATAAAATCCCTCTGGTCATTCTGAGATTAGTAATTTGTCTCTTAAATCATTCCGAGATTAGTAAGAGTCGACTCCCAGCTCATTCTGAGATTAGAAAACGCCTCCCAACGCATCATGAGCGTAGGTGGTCTCCCAATTCTTCTTGAGATTAGTCATGGTCTCCCAGTTCATTCTGAGATAAAAAATCGTCTCCTAGCTCATTCTGAGATTAAAAATCGACTCCCAGCCCATTCTGAGATTAAAAACGTCTCCCAGCCCATTCTGAGATTAAAAAACGTCTCCCAGCTCATTCTGAGATTAGGTGGTCTCCGAATTCATCTTGAGATTAGTCATGGTCTCCCAGTTCATTCTGAGTTTTGAACATTGTCTCCCAGCTCATTCTCAAATTAGGTAGTTCCCCAATTCATTTTGAGGTTAGTCATGGTCTCCCAGTTCATTTTGAGATTAGAAATTGTCTCCCAGCTCATTCTGAGATTAGGAAACGGCTCCCAGCTCATTCTGAGATTAGGTGGTTTCCTAATTGATTTTGAGATTAGTCATGGTCCCCCAATTCATCTTGATGTTAAAATCGTCTCCCAACTCATTCTGAGATCAATGCCGACAAGGATTACCAATTTGGGAAAATACAACATTTCATATTGTTATACTAGTTTGGGAAAATATAACATTTAAAATAATTATACGGATAATATTACATTTCAAATAATTATACAGACAATATAACATTTCAAATAATTATATGGACACACATATTAATTTTAAAGTTGCGGCCCTGTATCAGACTGAGTCAATTCCTCGACCCCGATTGCATTATAGCACATGGTGGTTGAATATGGGCTCAGGCTGACCAAGGCTGCCCATAAGGAAAAGTACAACATTTTAAATGATTATATGGACCTCGGTATTTCGAACTCGCAGCTGCGACCAATGATCCTAATCTGAACGAGAATATAAAATTATACATAAGTATAATTTTGTTCGAGTGGGGATGCAGTGCAATTAAATATCTAATATATATATCATTTCCAAAAATATTAGATATTAAATTATCAACAAATCTAGTGAGATAATTAATTATTCATGTGACATAATCATGTAAATCCTACTTCACATTTTTAATTAATTTTCTAAATCATAATAAATACCTAAAAATTAATAAAATAATTATTACTAATAACAAGTATTTAATTTTCTTTTGCGATGATAATTATTTAACCCCGATCCTGATGAGATAGTTGACGGTTATCATTTTTAATCGCTACGGTTATTTACAGCAATTTAATTAATTAAGTTGTTCAATTAAATTATTTAAAATAATTTGTATTATTTTAATTCATAAATATTATTGATACAACGCGAGTGATTGCTATTTAATATTATAATTTAATATGGTAAAGGTAACATCTTTATTTTATTCATTACTTATTACCCTCCGATTTAATTTAATCACTTGAATTACTGCTCGATTAATTATCGACCGTTTATCGTTACCGCGTTTTTATTACCCGTGGTAATTTCGTACAATAATTAGTTAGTTTAATAACTTTACCCATAACCCATTAAAATAATTATTTTTAATGATTTATTACGAGTTCAAATTATTTTTAACTCGAGTCGGTATCCGAGTCAGGTGTTACTTAATAGTTGGTATTATTATTTAACTCAAGCTGTGTCGAGTTAAGCATTATTTACAAGATTGCCACCCAAGGTAATTTTTTCCCTTCCTCTTCTCCGGCATACTCTGTTCCTGACTCCAAGGGCCCTCCAGCCGCTGCCGCCGCAGATCACCTCCGGCCGCCGTTAATCATCGTCGACTAGTCCTGCCATGCCCTTGCGGTGTCGGCCCGGCCAACTCCGGCCGTCTTCCAGCCGCGGCGATGCCCGCATCGCCTTCCTAGCGGTGCGCTTGCATCGGCGGTTCCACCACCGGTGAGCGTCGCCGCCTCAAGTGGGTGGTTGCCTCGACACGCTCGACAACCTATCTACCCTCCCCGGCCATATTGGAACCCGTCGCCACCCAGGACGCCCGGATTTCTTCCTCCACCGCCGTCGCCCCTGTTTTTGCCGCCTTCTTCTATTTTTGGCCATTTACCACCCCAGGCCGACATCCACACACGTGAGATCAACCCTACATTGATCGACGAAGAGAGTAGGATCATCTTCCGATGTCGGAACGACCCTCTGCCACCGATTCCCGGCGACCTTGCCTATGCTTCCCCATCTCGCCGAAACAGGGGACTAGTCGGCCGAATTAAACTTTAATTTCTGTTTAGTTTCTTTCTTATTGATTTTAAACTTTAATCCTCACGATTATAAAGCTTATTCTCTAATTAAAATATGCATGCAAGAAAAAAATTAAGAAGAGGGTGATAGGAAGAATACCTAAGTAAGGAAGAAGACACGCCGGCAAGAAAGAGGAGAAGAGAATGCGAATGAAGGCTAGGGTGGAGGAAGTCCTTTACAAAATGAAATGACAGCTAGGGTTTGTGGAAACACCTGTATTTTACGTAATCGGGTAACTGGGTAAATAATTAACCGGATAGAATTTTAACACATTCGGTCCTTCCCGAACCGCGTCCGCGTCCTTTTTTTTTCCACGGTCTTTACAGAGTTCCTCAAACTTAGAGAAGTGTGGATGTTTAAGGGCACTACTATGCAGCACATGTCTAGACATGTGGCATAAAAGCATACTGAAAGCACATGCCTGAGAGTACTCGGCCTCTTTATTCAGGGCCAAGAATAATACGGAGGATGTAGACGTCTTAGTGGAAAGAGAATGATTTTCATGCAGAAAGGGATTGTTTAAATGGTAAAGGAAAGAGCATGTTATTGAAAGGACATGGAAAGGGGATGCTACCGCCCGTGGTCGACAGCTCCTATTATTATTGCCCTTATGAAAGTTCTCTAGGAAGTTTATGAGGTTTTTATTCAACAAGAGGGTTAGCTCTCCTGTATCAGATTGAAATTAGTCATTTCTAGACCAGTAACACTCGTTACTAACATCTTTTTACTATATATGTAGGTGAGACACGCAAGGAAGGACCACTGCCAGGATTGCGGAGGAGCGTAATGAAATTGCGCACACAGGCGCCCGCCGAGTATACATAATGATGATGTGTATTGAAATGTGTAGTTTATGAAATTTAAATGATATCGTGTGAGTTTACTGTAAATGTTTTGCATGTGAATGAAAATGGAAAGTTGAAAATGAATAGGATGAGCTATCGAGCGAGGGTAACTAGAATGTGAGATCATGTTGTGTTTGGATTGTGCTTTCCATTTTTATCATTATAAATATATAATGTTATTGTTGACAGGGTAACCCATATTGCACTTTAAGTAGAAACTGTGTCCTTTTGGTTGTTTTTAAAATAAAAAGTTTGTTTAAAACTTCTGTCCCATTGGTTTGATTGTGTTCTTCTTTGCTCATCATAGCATGCATGTAGGACTACATTAGAACCCAAGCATCTCATCCATGTTTTGCACGTGACATCACCATCTTAAGACGCCGAGGTTAGATCCAGGTCCAACTTAATCAAATCAAGTAGATTACGAACATTCGGTCATTGGTGACATTTTTGGGTCAGTTCATAGGTGTCAAGTTAGGACATTCACTATTTGTGTCTACTTCTGCCAGTAATGTGATAGCTACAGGCAGAGTGTGTGTGTAATGTCCCTATTGGATTCAATAGCGACAACTTGTAGCTAATTTGATATTATTCAGGCTATAAGAATTTGATGTGATATTTGGAATGAACTGAATGTCCAAGCAAGGAGCCTTGATGGGTGCCAAAGAAAGATGGTAACTCTCCACCACGGAAGATGCCACTTTCTCTTCAAGGATCAGGGCATAGATAGTGAACAGGATGGATATCTTATTAGAATGCAGTTAGATAGCTAGACAGGGGCAGTGAATTGATAATGGTAGAGTTAGTTTTGGCTGAGCAGAGTGGTTCAGGGGACAAGCCAAGCATTGAGGAGATTCTAGTGGTTAGAGATTCACTGACGAATTCCCAGAGGAAATTACTAAATTGCCACAAGACAGAGAGGTAGACCTTGCCATTGAGCTGATGCCTGGAACAACAACAATTTCTAGAGTTGCATACAGGATGGTACCTCCTGAGCTCCAAGGAAATCAAGGACTAGTTTCAAACACTATTGGATCAAGGATTCATTAGACTGAGTGTTTCCCATGGGGTGCACTAGTGTTAATCATGAAGAAATAAGGATGGAAGCATGCATTTATGCATTGATTACGCTAAACTATGCGACTATTAAGAATAGATACCCTCTTCCTTGCATTGATGACCTATTTGATCATTTTAGCTCAGCAGTCGTTTTCTCGAAGATTGATTTAAGGTCAGGATACTACCAGTTGAAGATTCAAGTAGAAGACATTCAGAAGATTGCATTCAGAACCAGATATAGACACTACAAATTTTTTGTCATGCCTTTTGGATTGACCAATGCTCCAACAAAATTTGTGGACTTGATGAACAGAGCGTTCAGTCCATATTTGAACTAGTTGGTGATTGTCTTTGTAGACAACATACTGGTATACTCTTCAATGATGGAAGAGCATGAGCAACATCTAAAGATAGTGTTGCAGACCCTGAAGGATAAGTTGTACGGTAAGTTTTCGGTTGTCAGAGGTGAACTTTCTTAGCCACATCATCTCAGCATCAGACATCTCAGTAAACCCAGCCAATATAGAACCAGTAGTCCAATGGTAACAGCTGAAGACACCTCCCGAGGTTATGAGAGTTTCATAAGCCTAGTAGGGTATTTTGTACAGTTCATTCAGGGCTTCTCCTCCATAGCAACCCCTCTTATACAGCTGACTAGGAAGGAGGAATGGTTCAAGTGGACGGAGGAATGTGAGCAAAGTTTCAGAATGGTGAAGGAGAGATTAAGTTCAGCTCCTATCCTCACATTGTGTGAGGGACACAAGTATTTTGTAGTTTGCACATATGCCTCTAGAATTGGACTAGGTTGTGTTTTGATGAAGAAGGATAAGGTTATAGCTTATGGATCTTGCCAACTCAAGGTGCATGAGCGTTACTAACCTAGACATAACTTGGAGCTTGCAGCAGGCATATTTGCGTTGAGAATATGGAGGCACTACTTGTATGGAACATCTTTTATACTTTTGAAAGATATATCTTCACGCAGAAGGATCAGAACAATAGACAGAGAAGATGGTTAGAGATGTTAGCAGATTACGAGATTGACATAGTGTACGACGAGGGTAAAGCGAATGTGGTAGCAGATGCATTGAACAGGAAGCCAGGAGTTTCATACTTTTGCAGGATTGGTAGCGAGCCAGTAGTAGTTGGGCTAGAGATGATCTAGCAGAGACATGAAGTGGTAGTGCGGATCAAGAAGAGGATGAGGTCAGCCTAGGACAAACAGAAAAGTTATGCTGATCAGCGCAAATGTGAGTTTCATTTCGCGTTAGGAGATCACATTGCTCCTGAAGGTCTGTTCGACTAAGGGAAACATGAGATTCAAGAAGTGAGGGAAAGTAAATCTGCAATATATTGGACTGTTTGATGTGACTGAGTGGCATTGGGTCAGTGGCTTATAGGTTAGCATTGCTGCCTCACCTATTAGTTGTGAAACTAGACATGTTGTTAGCTTTAGAGAATAACTCTCATGTTGTTAGCTTTAGAGAGATAGAGCTGCACCGAGACCGGAAATGTCCAAAAGAAGTAGTTCGGATGGTGGATTGCAGAGTGAAGGTTCTCTGAACAAAAGATGTTCCCATAATACTAGTGCAATGGACTCAAAGTAAAGTCAAAGAATCTACATGGGAACATGAGGATGACATGAAGAAGCGATACCCGCAGATATTCGAGCAACCAGCTTCACAACCAGTACCTTACCATATATTATTTTTTCAAATTATGGTGGAGTTTGAAACTTCCTTGTTTAAAATTTTGAGGATGAAATTTTTCTAAGCAAGGATAACTCGGATCAGAGTTTTACATTAGCTAACCAGTCGGTTTGAGATGAGTTAGTTTGATGAACCACATGTTGAGTTGAGGCTAGGCGTGAGTTATAAGTGATGAGGGACCTGAATATAAAATGATAACGTCAGAAAGATGGTGAGAAATGAGTTATTAGAATATATGAATGTATACATTTTTTTATATATATTTGATCGTAGAATTCTTTTTAGGCCGAATGACACATTAGGACACGTTATAAGGTAGTTTGGGTGGGTCATTAGTTATATAACATGTTATTGTGATGTTATGGTGTGCATTATATATTATAAGATTTTTTCTTATTTGTTTTGGATTTTTTAGATTTATTATGAGTTAGTTATTATTTTTGACTTGAGTCGGAGTTGAGTCAAGTTTTACTTACGAGTTTGCCATTGAACACCCCAACACCATCTTCTTCCCCAAAATCCCCAACCAACCTATTGATCCACCAGTGTTTGTCGCTGTCGCCACCGTCAACACCACCCTGTCGCCAATCAAAGCTGCCATGCCGCCACCGAGCCGTCGCCGTGCCACCTTGAGCACACCCGGCCGCCGTCAATCCTCCATGATCTTGGATTGCCATGCCCTAGTGCCACGCTCCTATCGCTGATCCCACCTCCAGTGACCGTTGCAGCCGCTATCTAGTGGTCGCCTCGGCGTCCTTGACCCTCCCATGACCTTCCCCGACCAGGGTGGAGCTCAACCCCACCTACATCGGTCGGATCTCCACACCCCACCAGCCGCCTCTGTTTTTGCCATTTTCTGGTGAGCCGCTTCCTTCGGTGACCAGTCGACATCGTAGATGTGCTGCGCTTGTCGAGCCAGTGCCAACATACCCCATACCACCACTATCCCACTAGTAGCCATAACTGGCAAAAGTCGCTGGAAAGCTGCAGAAAAACCATCAAAACCTACTTGAAAACCACCGAAACCTGCCGGAAAATGGGATTCACTGGATTTCACCGAATCTTATGCCAAGCTCATCCAGTCGAATCCAATCGCACTTTGGACGCCTTGAGTGCTGAACTTGAGCTTCCAGCCACACGAAGAAACCCTAGCCGTTGCCAATTGCAGACTACACGAGGTATTATTACCTCTGATTTAATTATTTAAAATGGATAATTATTAGCACAACATGCTAGGATTGATTATTTCATATAATGAATGCTTGATTGTAAATGAAGTGATGACTTGCATAATTTGCATGATAGTGAATAGATGTTAGTAATCTAACTAAGTAAATTAAATATGAACAAGCTAATCGACTACAACATAACTTATAAAAACATAATAAAATTGGTATGAATAGGATGAGTTGGAATTATTTTTACACTGATGATTGTTGACTGAGATGGATGATGATTGTGTTGTGAGTTTGCTGTTCATGTTGAGTTAATGCATCATTCAGTTATCGGGTGTTAGCTTCTATATTTGATGTGTAGGTACGGAGTAGGAGCTTGCCGCATAGGTGTGCAACCACGATTGGAGGTCCATTTAGGACTCAGTCTTGATTTATTATCTTATTCTACTGTGTTTTGTTTAGAAGAGGAAAGAGGACGTGTCAAGTGGTGGGTTTATTGTGTCCAACGCCACACGGGCCACTTTAGCCTATAGTATTTTCCAGATTAATAACCCTTAAGGATGAGATCCCTTAGTATGTTGTCGAAACTCAGATCTAGCTCATAATGCATTTGGGCCAATTTTATTAAACTCCCTACCTTGGCCTATGTATATGTAGTTTCCGCATTTTTGATGAAATGTGAGATGACGGAAATTGACGGTCGTGTCTTGTGAGATAGGGGGTGTGTTTGTCAAAGTGGGCTCTGGAACTGGAGAGCGTCCACTCCATTCCCGAGGGATCTTGATAACTCCACCTTTTAGTTCCTCAAACCCGGAGAAGTGTGGACGTTTAAGGGTACTGTTGTGCAACACATGTCTAGATTTGTGGCAAAAACGTACTGAAGGCGCATGAGTAATATGTACCAAATGTCTCTGTACTCAAGGCTAAGAGTAATACGGAGGATGTAGAGGGTTGAGTGGAAAGAGAATGGTTTTCCCAAGCAAAGGGATAGTTTAAATGGTCACAGAAGAGAATGATATGGAAAGTGGATGCTACCACCCGAGGTCGGTGCTTCCTATTATTGCCCTTATGAGAGTTCTTTCAGAAGTATATGAGGTCTTTATTCAACGGGAGGGTTCAGGTCTCCTGTATCAGATTGATATTAGTTATTTCTAGACCGGTAACACTCGTTACTAACGTCTTTTTACTATATTTGTAGGTGAGACACACGAGGAAGGACCATTGTTGGGATTGGGGAGGAGCGCAATGAAATTGCCCACACATTTTCTTGCCAAGTGTACGTAATGATGATGTGTATTGAAATGTGTAGTCTATGAAATTTAAATGATATCCTGTGAGATTACTATAAATGTTTTGCATGTGAAAGAAAATGGAAAGTTGAAATTTACAGGGGTGAGCTACGGAGTGAGGGTAACTAGAATGTGAAATCATGTTGTGTTTGGATTGTGCTTTCAATTTTTATTGTTATAAATAAATAATGTTATTATTGATAGGTTGGCCTCTATTGCACTTTTAGGGGAAACTCTGTCCTTTTGGCTTTTATTTTCAAATAGTTATTTCTTTTAAACTTCTGTCCCATTGGTTTGTTTGTGTTCTTGTCTGCTCATCATAGCATTCAAGTAGGACCACGTTAGTACCCAAGCATCTTATTTGTGTGTTTTGCATGGACATCACCATATTAAGACGCCGAGCGTTGATCTGGGTCGGCTTAACCGAATCAAGTAGATTTGCCGGTGGCATTTCCGGGTCGCCGGTATCATTTTCGGGTCAGTTCACAGGTGAACTGAAACAGGGTGTTACACCCTTAGTTCGACTTTAGTAACTAAGGAAGACATCAACTTATGCCCAACCTTTGTGGCTTATTGAGATTTAATTATTGTCCAACCTTTGTGACCTTTAATGTGGTTACTTTTGGTCTACATTTGTAGTGCTAAGACTCATTAACTTTGGATCGACCTTTGTTGCCCTAAATCCTAACATAAACTATCATCATTACCCAACCTTTGTAGCATGAAGACATAAATTAACAAGAAACACAATTTAGAAAACATCCTACCTAAAATTCAGGGTGCAACCTTTGTAGCCATGTGGCTCACCTTTGTAGCCGGGTGGAGCTTGGCAATTTCACTCTGGAGTTTTTGATGCTGGATCTCCACCAAAACCCATAAACCGACTCAAATACATGGGAAACCACTAATGATCACTAGCGTTGCCAAGACCGTAGCTTGACCCTTCGTCAAACCTTGCCTATGGGTAATGCACCAAGGGTGATGACCTGGCACATTTAGTGGGAATTTACTTGAACTTATTAAATTATAAAACATATTTTCCAGCTAGGCCTCACCATTGCTTTGACTTAACTTGTGAAAAACTTGAATTTGTAAAGTATAAACTCGCCATTGCTTTGACTTAGCACATGAAAACTATGATGTGATTGGTAAGGCCAGGTGTTATTTTTGCTTTGTCTTAACACGTATAAACCCTAAAACCTTTTGTTTCAGTTTTATCTTGTTTACTTTCAAGAAAATACGTGAACATATAAACATCAGTATGTCATATCATGATTCGACTAATCCATTTAAACATCAGCACGCAAGGGATCATATAACTCCCTAAATACAAATAAACAGACTTGAATTGTTGCAAAAATCCGAGCTGCTAGTTGCACGGTTGCTCAACTCCAAGTCTGGACAAACATACATGGTTATATTACTCCCGAACTGGCTTACCATGCCTACATAATATGGCGTAGATATGATGCTCATTCAACATGCAAACAATTCATACAACATGTGTAATTATATCATACAAGTATCATACAATCATTAACTATTTACCAAATAGCCAGCATGACATCAATAAAACACAAAATTAGGGTTTTAAAGCCCTGAATTAATGAATACAACAAATCTCCTATGTTACTGGACCAAAACCTCTAAAATTTTATAAATAGAAACTAGACATCATGACGATGATAATGCAAAATGAATCACTTGAATGCAAGTTATACAACCAAAGTTGTAATCATTTTAAGACTTGGACTTGGATATGAGCTAAAGCATTGATTGAATCCTTGATAACCAAAATGTCCAGGTAAAGCCTAAAGCTTTTGAGTTACTTTAATTTGAACTTGAGTGGGAAATTAGTATTTGAGTGTAAATGATCCTTCTCAACATTAATGACTTAAGTGGTTGGGAGCTTTGGACAAGCTATGGAATTGCTTCACTATATATATGGAGCTTGGTGTATGTGACAAGGTTGGAGCTTCAATGTGAAAATCAAGTAAGGAAAAAGAAGAAAGATTGAGAATTAGGGATTCCGGATTGGATATGTTTTGCAAAAGCAACATTTTCCAATTTCTCATTGGATCTAAACGAGTGAGATTGAATGTGTTATTGCATTTACATCTCTTACATGATTTGATTGTAAAAGTTATTGTTGATTTCGTGAGGACTATTTGTAAGCAAATCGGGCATGACTAGTGTGTGTGGTCAGTGTGTGCATGCACCAGTGGCCATGTGATACCCCTCGGTTAGGAGTTGTGAGGGTTGTTGTAATTGTTAGTGTTCGGTTCAGCTTCTGTATTCGAGCTTGGGGTCAAATAGTGAAGGACAAGTGTGTGGCTTGTGAAGCTGAATCGAGTTTTCGAGTGCGGTAAAGGACAAATAGGCTTGTGAAATACTTGGGTCTTTCTTGGTTAAGGACAAGTGGTTGTAACACAAGTTGTAAAAATCAAAGGTTGGCCATAGTGAAGCATAGAAGTCCTACCCAACTGATAGATACGGTAGTGTACAGGGGAGGACAACAAGTTTGGAACCTCTTAAAATCTCTGTGAGTGCATTGTTTATTTTTCTTACCTCACTCTTGATTAGTCTAGTTTGATTGACTTATTCATCTCTCATATTATGTATAGATTGATAAGTTCGCCAACACGTAAGATTGATTACAAATTGGTTAATATATCATTTGTTGGTTTGCTAGAGTTATAATCATTCGTTTCAGTTAAAACTAACTCTCCATTTCATGATCGGTTTTAATTAATAACGGATTAAAATCTTAAAATTGATTAATCACATATTGTGCTTAGATGTTAGAGTTCTATTCGCCATCCAGATCTATCATTTGGTATCAGTTGACACTTTGGTTCACACAATTATGTGTGTCTTGAAATATGGAGAGCAATCAACTACTAGTTTCGGGTGGTAAGGAAATTTTGCAAGATAATGAGTGTATCTTAAAGGACTAATGACTCAAATGACAAAAAGAAAACTATCTAACCGGTTCGAGTGTTGGTGACAAATTAACTTTCGGTAAGCATCTCAAACCATCATTTTTGGGTCGACCAATAAAGGTTTTGTACCCTTCAACTAGACTTGAAACGTCTGACTTAAATAAATTCTAAACCTTCTCTCTTATATTTTTGTTTGTGGTAAAATTGAATAATCTATCTTTATTTGTCTTGAATCTTATAATTGGGGAATTGTAACTTTTAGTAACAATGGTAAAGGGAGGTTTATTGGGAAAAAGAATTTGTTGTTGGCATATCACCCTCCAATTAAAAATGTATATCTTGTGGAGAGGATTAAAGTATAATGGTTTAAGAATAAGTTAATTGTGCGATGCAAACAAAAGAGATATATTTGAGTGCTCTTTATCTAAGGTCATTGATGTAACAAAGTTCTTTATTTTATGACTCAAGATGAAGATGATGATCTTCAAACATTGTCTGAAAGGGATTGATAGGGCAAAAGCAGGTGGATCCTCTAAATTACGCCTATCCTCAAGCTAGCCCTTCCTATTTTTGGTCCACGATTTTGTGGAATATAGGTAACGCCGTGGTTATGATCGCCGCAAACTAAGTGAATTACTATCTTCATTGGATCTTAAGGAATTGAAGAAATTGGTTGAGACCTTGATTCCAAAAAATGAAGAATTGGAGAACAAAGTGGCAAAGCTTGAACAAAAAAGTACAAGGATGTGACATAAATTAACAGGGAACTTGAACAACAAGTATTAAAAAAGGATGATGAATTACACAAACTTCTTGGTCCATCAAAAATGCTTTCAAGAATGTCATTGACACAAAAGAGTCCTTTTGGCAAACTAGGACTTGGTAGAGAAAGATGTAAACATTAATTTAAAAATTCAAATATTTTTGTTAAAATAATTTCTCCAAATAATTGTATAGAAATGATGGAAGAACCAAAAGCAATAAAGAAGAGGCTACAACTTTCAATTCTCACAAACCAAAAGGGCAACGCCAAGGTTCAAACCTGTAACGACCCGCCCGAACCGGACCGGGTGTTACTTAAAAATATAGGTAATGTAAATGTAACATTCCAAAACATGAATTGAAATATAGCAAATAAGTCTCGCAACATATAATATAAATCATGTTCTCTAAAATATAAATTAACTGTCCCATAGTCTGACCGTTTCCCATAACCACATTTATATCACAAGAGAATAATTCGGAAGTCCAATTTTTATTATTCATTTCACCATACCTAGGTTGGTAAAAGAACCACCAACCACACTTATATTCTTCAGTCCAATGCTGCTCACCTGCGGAGGCAATTCCACGTTAGTGATAAAACCACTAAGCCGCATAATTAAATTAAACAAGTCAATATAATCCACATTATCATTTCACCCGTTTTTATTATTATTATTACACAAGTCTTTAGTAATTATCTCTCAAGTCATTCTGAGATTAGTAATTGTCTCTCAGGTCATTCTGAGATTAGTAAAAGTCATCTCCCAACTCATTCTGAGATTAGGTGGTCTCCTAATTCATTTTAAAATTAGTCATGGTCTCCTAGTTCATTCTGAGATTAGAAACTGTCTCCCAGCTCATTTTGAGATTAGGTGGTCTCCCAATTCATTTTGAGATTAGTCATGGTCTCCTAGTTCATTTTGAGATTATAAATTGTCTCCCAACTCATTCTGAGATTAGGTGGTCTCCCAATTCATTTTGAGATTAGTCATGGTCTCCCAATTCATTATGAGATTAGAAATTGTCTCCCAGCTCATTCTAGAGTCTCCCAATTCATTTTGAGATTAGTCATGGTCTCCCAGTTCATTGTCAGATTAGAAATTGTCTCCCAGCTCATTCTAAAATTAGGTGGTCTCCCATTCATTTTGAGATTAGTCATAGTCTCCGTGTTCATTCTGAGATTATAAATTGTCTCCCAGCTCATTCTGAGATTAAGTGGTCTCCCAATTTATTTTGAGATTAGCCATGGTCTCCTAGTTCATTCTGAGATTATAAATTGTCTCCCAGCTCATTCTGAGATTAGGTGGTCTCACAAATCATTTTGAGATTAATCATGTTCTCCCAGTTCATTATGAGATTAGAAATTGTCTCCCAGCTCATTTTGAGATTAGTGCCGACAAGGCTACCGATTTCGAAAAATACAACATTTAATATAGTTAGACCAGTTTGGGGTAATACAACATTTATATAATTATATCAATTTGGGAAAATATAACATTTTAAATAAATATACAGACCTAGATATTTCGAACTCGCAACAGCGACCAATGATACTAATCTGAACGTGAATATAAAATTATACATAAGTATAATTTTATTCGAATAGAAATGCATGCAACTAAAATATATATATCATAATTAAAAATTTCACAACATATCATGTAACAATTCAAAAATATTAAATATTAAATTTTCAACAAATCTAGTGAGATAATTGATTATTCACGTGATATAATCATTTAAGTCATACTTTACATTTTAAATTAATTATCTAACTCATAATTAATACCTAATAGTTGATAAAATAATTATTACTAATAAACAAGTATTTAATTTTCCTTTGCAGTGATAATATTAACCGATCTTGATGATTTAGTTGACGGTTATAATTTTTAATCGCTGCTATTATTTACAGCAATTTAATTAATAACGTTGTTCAATTAAATTATTTACAATAATTTTTATTATTTTAATTCATAAACATTATTAATACAATTATTCTAAATTATTCGACTATATAATGTTTCGAACTTTATTTATTTTAATTATGCTATTTAGGTTCGACGCGAGTGATTGCTACTCGACTATAGTTTAATAACTCATTTTATACATTACTGACTTGTTATTAAAATAATCACTTTATTTTCGTTATATTTAATTTAATATGGTAAAGGTAAAATTTTATTTTATTAATTACTTATAACCTTCCGATTTAATTTATTCGTTTTAATTACGCCAATTAATTATCGACCGTTTATCATTACCGTATTTTTATTACTCGTGGGGATTTCATACAATCATTAGTTAGTTTAGTAACTTTACCCATAACCCGTTAAAATAATTATTTTTAAGGATTTATTACGAGTTCGTATTATTTTTAACTCAAGTCGGTATCAAGTCAACCATTATTTATAGAATTGCCACCACCCTCACAATTAATTCCCATCACCATTTTTCTCTGCACCAAAACCAGACCTTGGCACCACCACTCGTCACGTCCTTCTTCAATTCCCCAGCAACCTAATTGAACAGATATATAAACATCCCAACAAGACATCCACAACAACATAAAAACAGGCAAAGATGAAGCCTAACGTCCATGTTTTACAGTAGTTATCCAAGGCGACGTCCTGCACAAAACCAGGCCTAATATCTTCCTCTTCAACCCAAAACAAGACCCCGTCCTTCACTCCCTTCCCTACCAATCCAATTGGAAGCATAAAGCTTGTGCTTTACAGCAACTACCCATGTCAAACTCCATTCTGCACCAAGGCGCGGACTCCCGGTCAGCAGCACCGCTGGAAACACTTCCCTTCTCCCTGCACAGCAACCCAACGTCAAGGCCAAGCGCTGCGAGCATGCAAGGCATGAGTCTTTGGCCAGCAATCTGGCTTGGACGTCTGGAATCTCCCACAGCATCGCACACTACAACTCCGCCCATCACCACCGAAATTCCGCCACCCATCGGAACCCAGGGACAAGGCGACGCCATCCTTCGACCCAGCAGCCAGAGAGGTCGTTGGGGGTGCGAGGGCTGCCTTGAAATCTTTTTTACAGTTGCCTATCAATTCCCAACTTCAAACCTGTCGACCATGGTGAAATTCCATTTTCCAGTTTAGTTTTAGTTGTTATTGTTGATTTCAGACGTTAATTCTCATGTTTATCAAACTTATTATCAATTAAAAAGACATATGAATGCAAGAAAATGAAGAAGAGGGAGATAGGAAGGATACCCAAGCAAGGAAGAAACACCAGCAAGGAAAAGGAGAACTAGGCGGCTAAGGTGAGGAAGACGCCCCTACACCTTACGTGATAAAAGACGTCCTCTTTCACAATTTATAAAAATGAAAATAACGGCTAGGGTATATGAAAACACCCGTATTTCACTATATTTCACTTTATTTATTTATTTATTTTTTATATACAGTGAATTGTAGAACTAGTTTTAGGCCGTTTACTATGTTAGGACGCGTTACAGGCAGTTTGGGGTGGGTTGATAGTTCTAGAGCATATCATTATGATGTTTTGGTGTTTGTTTGATTTTATGGAATTTTTCCACATTTTTTAAGGATTTTATACGACTTAGTTATTATTCTTGACTCGAGCCGAAGACGAGTCGAGTAATATTTACAAGTTTGCCACCTGCCCTTTTCTTCCCCCCAATGCCATCTTCCCCAAACCCTTACCCGGACGCTGCCCGCATGCAGCGTCACTGCGCCACTGTGGACGCCACCTGGCCGCAGATCAGCGTAGCCCCACCACGGCGTCACCATGCCGCCCCGACCAGGCCTGGCCACCATCGGGCCACCGTGACGCGAGGAAGCTACACCTTTATGATGCGCTTCCATCTCTGATCGCGCCGCCGGCGACCGTTGCCGCCGCGATCGAGTGGTCACCTCGACGTCTTTGACCAACCCATGACCCTCCCTGACTAGGCGGAGCCCATCACCGCCCAGGCAAGCCGGATCTAGTAACCCATCGCCGCCGCCACTGTTTTTGTCATTGCCCGGTGAGCCGCCTCCTCTGTTGGCAATGTCAATGTCACTCAGATGCGTCAAACTCGCCGAGCCAGTTCCAATGGTACCCAATATGACCACTTCTCGGCCAGTAGACGCCGCTAGCGACTATCGACCGAAAAACCGCGAGGAAGCTGCCGAGACCGCTTACTAAAACCTGCCGACAAACTACCAAAGAATCGGATTCGCCAGATCTTCTACGAAGTTCATCCAGTCGAACCTGAACGACTTCGGACGTCGTCGAGCATCGAATTAGAGCTTTGAGAATGATTGGGCATAGATAGAAGGCTAGTGAGGAAGTGTCCTTTAGAAGGATAGTGATTCCCTTGTGTTTCGCCAGCACGATTAGGTTCTGACCTTGATGTATAAGGATTGAGCCGTGCCCTAAGTATAGAGGTACCTTTATGGTACTGATTAGGGAGTTTACAGTGTAGGTAGATGTTGTAGACTGATCTTTCGATGAGGATTCTACACCGGCAGCATGAGAGCGATGTAGACAGAGACTTCAGACAGAACAAGCCATGATGACCAGACAGAGTGATATCAATGTACGCTCATCTTCATTGATAGCCTTACTTGCGAGAGTCTACCACAGCGGTAGTAGTCATGTGAGTCAAGATTAGTACTACAAGTTGGTTCGGGATGGCAGGTCACACACCACTGAAGAGCGGACGAGACACTTGTCAAACCTCACTATGAGTCCCTTAGACTTGAGGGGAGACAATGGTTCTTTGGGTTGTTTGAACCCCACACGTTTAGAAGTGCGTGACTAGTACGGTATCTCAGAAACACGTGCCTACTGTTAGCTGATTGAAGTAGAGCCACTTAGGAGCCATTTTTGAAATTTGTCATTGATGGGCTATTCCATAGACTGATTACCTGTGGCATAGTAAATAGTGGTGACCTTAGAGACAAGTCCATAGACCTACCGATATTTTGGCCACCCAGTATGCTACATAGGGATTTCATCTCCCCTGCCATTTGCATGATACCCTGACCTTACAACAGACTAAAGTGACATACCTATGTAGCAGGTTTTTCTTAGCTTAGTAGAGTTCCCCCATTTACCTGGCGTCAGATACCACATGTGAGGATGAGATGTCACCTATCGAGAGTTCTTGAGCAGTGTGACTAGATTTCTACGAGATTTAGTTTTCTTTCCTATAACTTAGAGATGTCAGACATAGTAGAACTTCCACTTGAGGATTTCCACTCACCCCTTTATATATGTCAGTTCTACTATCAATTTAACCAGATGATTGAGATGAGTATACATTGCCTAGAGTACATCCCACAGACCAGATGCAGACACTACAACCCCATGCAGAGTGTGTTATCATACTCCTTGAGACACGCTACGTATGTACAGGTGTTCTCACCTCCTTTCAGCAGTAGTTAGTGGTTGTATAGATAGCCACCAGAGCCATAGTATACAGTAGAGTCATAATAGCTATCCTTGTTCTCTTATAGAACAGAGTGATATATTTGACTTAAGACCGAGTCAACTAGGACATAGTGAGCGGTCCAGTTCCATATATAGGGACACCTGAGAGTTGGATCGAGATTGGAGATAGTGAGCCATGCAGTTCATTAGCCTATACACCCGTACCCAGCACGAGACTCATAGCACACTTTATGATGGTTGTAGGACCTACGATGGAGTTTCCTGAGAGTACATGTAGTTGACTTTTCACATAGATGAGGTTCAGGGACATGGGCAGATGCTAGCAGGTAGGTCTTACCCTCGATGTAGTTTTCCCAAACATAGCTCTGATTAGAACCTTGCGATACTCTAGAATATCTGCTTGACCAACCCAGTAGGCCCTTAGGGGTGACCTAGGGTGTAAAGACCGTGAAAAAAAAATTAATATATTCGACTCGGGCAGAGAGGGATCGAACGTTAGAGAATTAATATTAATTATATTATATTCTCTACCTAGTTAAGTCTACCCGGTTAAATATTTTATTCTTTAACCGGTTACCCGGTTAAAGGAATTAAATACGGGTGTTAGTGTGTTTCCACAAACCCTAGCCGTCATTTTATTTATAAAGGACGTCCTCCACCCTAGCCTTCATTCGCATTCTCTTCTCCTCTTCGTTGCCGGCGTGTCTTCTCCCTTGCTTAGGTATTCCTATCTCCCTCTTCTTAATTTTCTTGCATGCATATTTTAATTTGATAATAAGTTTTATAATCGTGAGGATTAAAAGTTTAAAATCAATAAGAAAACAAATATAATTTTACACTTGAGAAATTGCCGACGAGTTTCCCCTATTCGGCGAGATGGGCAAGCATGGGCAAGCCCCGTCGGGAATCAGCGGCGACGACCGTTCCGACGTCGGAAGATGATCCAACTCTCTTCTTCGATCAGTATAGGGTTGATCTCACGGCTGTGGATGCCGGCCTAGGGTGGTGAATAGACAAAAACAGGGGACGGCGGTGAAAACAGGGGCGACGGCGGTGGGTGAAGAAATCCGGCCGTCCTAGGTGGCGACGGGTTCAAATAGGTGCTGTAATTGATGTTCAAAGGGGTAGACACCGGTTGTGCTTCGCCGATAGCATCATGGGTTCCTTCACAGCAGTTCAGGCCGCCGGAACAGTCCATAACGGACGACCTTCTCGCCGGAATTCATGGCAGCGACGTGCAGAAGTGGGGAGGACGACCATACTCCATGCAACGTCCAAAGGTGGCTGATCCTTACTGTTTTGAGGCCGGCCTGAGGTCGTGGAACATATGAATTGGAGCAAGGTGCAAGAAAGGAGGGGTCTTGAGGCTGGGAGAAGAAGAACAGGCCAGGAGTTGGGCGCCATGGTGCAGCACATGGTCGTCTTGGTTAACTGCTGTAAAACACGCACTTTAGACTTCCAATTGGTTGGTGGAGAAGGGTGAAGTTGAGGGAGGACGTGATTCAGGGTTTGAGTGCCAAGAAAAGGGGCGGAGAAGAAGGGCGTGGTCTGGTTTTGGTGCTGGTTTTGGGTGCAGAGAAGAGTGGCGACGGGAAGAAGAAGAAGAAGAAGAAGAAGAAGGAGGAGGGTGGCAGTTTTGTAAATATGGGTTGACTCGATACCAACTTGAGTTAAACAACAATACGAACACGTAATAAATCTTTAAAGATAATTATTTTAATTGGTTAGGGTAGAGTTACTAAACTAATTAGTTATTTGATGAAGTCAACATGGACATAGATAATAAAAAATACGGTAATGAGAAACTGTCGATACTTAATCGGCGTAATAAAAGCGATTAAATTAAATCGGACGGTTATAAGTGATTAATAAATAAAGATGTTACCTTTACCATATTAAATTTAATATTAGGTAAATAAAGTGATTATTTTAATAATAATAGTAATATATATTAGTCATTTAGTTGCATGCATTTCTACTCGAATAAAATTATACTTATGTATAATTTTATGTCTTCGTTCAGATTAAGATCATTGGTCGCAGCTGCAAGTTCGAAATATCCAGGTCCGTATAATTATTTAAAATGTTGTATTTTCCCTTGTGGATAACCTGGTCAGCCTGAGCCCAGATTCGACCACCATGCACTGAGTGCAACCGGGGTTAAGGAATTGACTCAGTCTGACACGGGCTATGCCCTTCATAATCAAATAATGGACATGATGGACTGACCCATTAGCCAATAAATTGGACATGGCGGATTGGACTCGCCAGCCAATTACGGACATGGTGGATTGGACCCACCAGCCGATAACGGACATGGCGGATTGGACTCGCCAGCCGGTAATGGACATGATGGACTAACCCATCAGCCAATAAATTGGACATGGCGGATTGGACTCGCCAGCCAATTACGGACATGGTGGATTGGACCCACCAGCCGATAACGGACATGGCGATTGGACTCGCCAGCTGGTAATGGACATGATGGACTGACCCATCGGCCAACTAAATTGGACATGGTGGATTGGACCCACCAGCCGATAACGGACATGGAGGATTGGACTCGCTAGCCGGTAATGGACATGATGGACTGACCCATCAGCCAATAAATTGGACATGGTGGATTGGACTCGCCAACCAATTACGGACATGGTGGATTGGACCCACCAGCCGATAACGGACATGGCGGATTGGACTCGCCAGCCGGTAATGGACATGATGGACTGACCCATCAGCCAATAAATTGGACATGGCGGATTGGACTCGCCAGCCAATTACGGACATGGTGGACTAACCCATCAGCCAATAGATGGACATGGTGGACTGACCCATCAGCCAACTAATGGACATGGTGGATTGGACTCACCAGCCGATAACGGACATGGCGGATTGGACTCGCCAGCCGGTAATGTACATGATGGACTGACCCATCACCCAATAGGTGGACATGGTGGACTGACCCATCAGCCAACTAATGGACATGGTGGACTGAACCATCAGCTAATAAATGGTCATGTTGGAATGGTCACAAGTGCCAATATTATAGATAATGATAGGGAGTTTATGGACTTGTTTTATTTAATTATACGGCTTAGTGGTTAATCACTAACGCGGAATTGCCTCCGCAGGTTAGCAGCTGGACCTAAAGACTAAGAGACGACAGGGTGGTTCTTCTACCAACGCAGGTGGTGAACGGTTAATAAGCGGACTTCTCTTTTTACTTTTCTTGTGTTATAAATGTGGCTATGGGAAACGGTCCAAGACTGTGGGATAATTACTTTATGCATTGTCATTTGAAAATAAGTTCTTTTGAGTTAGAAATGCTAGACTTATTTGCTTCATATTATTCATGTAACCTTTTAAGTAACAGCTGGTCCGGTTAGGATTGGTTGTTATAGGGTTGGGTTTTGTTAAATTTTGAGTAACACCCTGCCAGCAAGGCCCACAATATCGTGAAAAATGGCGGGTCGTTACAGGTGGTATCAGAGCACGGTTTCCCACTAGCTCACATTTTATGACTCAAGTACCTTGTTGAAAAGTCCAATTATTATCTTTTCCCACTGTGTGTGTTATTAATTAACAAATGTATTCGCTAATAAACCTAAGTCATAACTGGAAAAAAAAACATACTAATGAACCATGAAGGTTCGACATTTGAGATGGCAGGCACTCGTAGACACTCAAAGTGAGCTACTCCGCCAAATACGAACACTGAGAATGTATTGGCTCAAATCCTGACGGCCATATAGGGACTGGCGCAGGCTTCAGAAAAATACAAATTCTGTAGTTCAAAATATTGTTCAGCGGTTACCGAGCGTGGTAACAGGGAATGGAGCCTCAAACTCGGCAGCGGGTCCTAGTAATGTCCCAGATGGTGATCAGGGGAGTGCCCAAGGGCGGGCAAGGTTATCTGACCCGGGCGAGCGAGGGGAGCGTCCAAACCCAGTGCCACCGGTAGTCCGACAAGTGGTGCCGCCAGCGGTTGATGATAGTGATCGCTACACTGTGAAAAAAATTTAGAAAGAATAGAGCTGAGGTATTTATTGGAGGGATCGATCCAATGAAGGCGGAGAGCTGGATTGACATTACCGAAAAAGCGTTTAGAGCTCTATCTGTGCCTCACCGCCATCAAGTGAGATTGGCAACATGTATGCTTCAAGAGGAAGCATCTTATTGGTGGAAATCCATGGAGAAAACCACTTCCCATCGACGTGAGATTTCCTCCATCGCGTGGGCGGAATTTGTGACAGCTTTCAATGGACAATATTTTCCAGAGCCACGTTGTCCCAAAGAAAGCACTGGCGTTTGCCAATTTGGTTCAGGGGAGGTTCCCAGACGAACTTCCAGGGTTACCTCCTAAGCGGGGAGTAGAGTTTGCCATTGACCTAGCACCTGGAGTGACACCAATTTCCAAAGCACCAGTCTGGAAACCGCCAAACGGTAATGAAGGATTCGTAGTCTTAAGCGATGCGTCTTTGTCGGGTTTAGGATGCGTCCTTATGCAAGAAGGTAAGGTGGTGGCCTATGCCTCTCGTCAATTGAAGATTCATGAGAAAAATTATGCAACCCATGACTTGGAACTGGCAGCAGTAGTTTTTGCCCTAAAGATTTGGAAGCACTACTTATATGGAGCCCAATTCGAAGTCTTCACTGACCACCAGAGTTTGAAGTATATCTTCACCCAGAATGACCTTAACCTTCGACAGAGGCGGTGGATGGAATATCTGAAGGACTACGACTTCCAAATCTTATACCATCCAGGGAAAGCGAATGTGGTAGCCGACGCGTTGAGTCGGAAGGGCAAAGTGGACAAAAGTCAGCAGTTAGCTAGACTTTGGGCCATGTCAGCAGAAGTGGTAGCTATCAACCCGGTGGAGCAACTAACATGCTTATTGGCAAAATTTGGTTGTTTCCAATGATTTAGTTGATCGTGTTAAGCTAGCACAAATGGGTGATGAGGAGCTAAATAAAATGTTGGACAAGATTCCTGACATTGTAGCTGATTCAAATAGTGTGATCAGATTTAGAGGAAGGTTGTGTGTACCCAAGGATAATGCACTGAGGCGGGATATTTTGGAGGAGGCTCATCGCTCAAAGTTCTCGATACATCCTGGAGTTACTAAAATGTATCAGGATTTAAAGCGAACCTACTGGTGGATTGGGATGAAGAGGGATGTTGTGAATTTTGTCTCTAAGTGTCAGACTTGCCAACAGATCAAAGCCCAACATCAACTACCTAGAGGACTATTACAACCTTTAGAAATACCATCGTGGAAATGGGAGTGTGTCACATGCGATTTTATTTCAAAGCTCCCAAGAACTCAAAAGAAGCATGACTCCATATGGGTAGTTGTGGACAGACTAACTAAGGTAGCTCACTTCATCCCCACGAAATCAATGAGAACGGCGGAATACCTGGCAGGATTGTATATGTTGACAATATTGTCAAATTGCATGGGATTCCAAAGGAGATAGTCTCCGACCGCGATCCCCTATTCACCTCACATTTCTGGGAAGCTTTCCAAAAAGCCATGGGAACTCAGATTAAGTTGAGTACAGCATATCATCCCCAAACTGATGGTCAGAGTGAGAGGACTATTCAAACTTTGGAAGATTTGTTAAGAGCTTGCATTCTTGACTGGGGGGTGACTGGGAGAAACACTTAGCCTTGGCTGAATTCACCTACAATAACTCTTACCAAGCCAGTATAGGGATGGCACCATTTGAAGCCTTATATGGTAGGCCCTGTAGATCTCCATCGTGCTGGCTGGAGTCTACCGAAGCAGTTATAGTCGGGCCAGAGATGGTGAGGGAAGCAACTGAAAAGGTGAAAATCATTCAGCAAAGACTTAAGGCAGCTCAGGATCGACAAAAGAGTTATGCTGATACTCGAAGGAAGGACCTAGAGTTCCAAGTTGGGGAGTTTGTGTACCTAAAGACATCTCCTACGAAGGGGGTGATCAGATTTAAAATATCAGGAAAGTTGAAGCCAAGATTCATAGGACCGTTTCCAATCCTGGATCGAGTTGGGAATTGTGCATATAGATTAGCATTGCCACCAAGCCTTGCTGGAGTACACAATGTTTTCCATGTGTCAATGCTAAAGAAGTATGTACGGGATGAGGATCATATCATCACAAATTTTGAAGACTTAGAGCTACAATCAAATTTAACTTACGAGGAAAAGCCGATCCGCATCCTGGCAAAAGAAATAAAGACACTAAGGAACAAGGAAATTCCTTTGGTAAAAGTATTGTGGAAAAATCAGGGGTCAGAAGAAGCTACATGGGAGACTGAACAAGAAATGGTAAGGAAATACCCTAGCCTATTTGTGGCATAGGAGTTTAATAATTGTAGCGGCATGAACCGATCCCAAACAAATAAATAAAGTTAATCATAATTGTTCTGTTGCTTGTTATGATATTTCGGGGACGAAATATTTCCAAGTTGGGGAGATTGTAAAGACCGTGAAAAAAAAATTTAATATATTCGACTCGGGCAGAGAGGGATCGAACGTTAGAGAATTAATATTAATTATATTATATTCTCTACCTGGTTAAGTCTACCCGGTTAAATATTTTATTCTTTAATCGGTTACCCGGTTAAAGGAATTAAATACGGGTGTTAGTGTGTTACCACAAACCCTAGCCGTCATTTTATTTATAAAGGACGTCCTCTACCCTAGCCTTCATTTGCATTCTCTTCTCCTCTTCGTTGCCGGCGTGTCTTCTCCCTTGCTTAGGTATTCCTATCTCCCTCTTCTTAATTTTCTTGCATGCATATTTTAATTTGATAATAAGTTTTATAATCGTGAGGATTAAAAGTTTAAAATCAATAAGAAAACAAATATAATTTTACACTTGAGAAATTGCCGACGAGTTTCCCCTATCCGGCGAGATGGGCAAGCATGGGCAAGCCCCGTCGGGAATCAGCGGCGACGACCGTTCCGACGTCGGAAGATGATCCAACTCTCTTCTTCGATCAGTATAGGGTTGATCTCACGGCTGTGGATGCCGGCCTAGGGTGGTGAATAGACAAAAACAGGGGACGGCGGTGAAAACAGGGGCGACGGCGGTGGGTGAAGAAATCCGGCCGTCCTAGGTGGCGACGGGTTCAAATAGGTGCTGTAATTGATGTTCAAAGGGGTAGACACCGGTTGTGCTTCGCCGATAGCATCATGGGTTCCTTCACAGCAGTTCAGGCCGCCGGAACAGTCCATAACGGACGACCTTCTCGCCGGAATTCATGGCAGCGACGTACAGAAGTGGGGAGGACGACCATACTCCATGCAACGTCCAAAGGTGGCTGATCCTTACTGTTTTGAGGCCGGCCTGAGGTCGTGGAACATATGAATTGGAGCAAGGTGCAAGAAAGGAGGGGTCTTGAGGCTGGGAGAAGAAGAACAGGCCAGGAGTTGGGCGCCATGGTGCAGCACATGGTCGTCTTGGTTAACTGCTGTAAAACACGCACTTTAGACTTCCAATTGGTTGGTGGAGAAGGGTGAAGTTGAGGGAGGACGTGATTCAGGGTTTGAGTGCCAAGAAAAGGGGCGGAGAAGAAGGGCGTGGTCTGGTTTTGGTGCTGGTTTTGGGTGCAGAGAAGAGTGGCGACGGGAAGAAGAAGAAGAAGAAGAAGAAGAGAGGAGGGTGGCAGTTTTGTAAATATGGGTTGACTCGATACCAACTTGAGTTAAACAACAATACGAACACGTAATAAATCTTTAAAGATAATTATTTTAATTGGTTAGGGTAGAGTTACTAAACTAATTAGTTATTTGACGAAGTCAACATGGACATAGATAATAAAAAATACGGTAATGAGAAACTGTCGATACTTAATCGGCGTAATAAAAGCGATTAAATTAAATCGGACGGTTATAAGTGATTAATAAATAAAGATGTTACCTTTACCATATTAAATTTAATATTAGGTAAATAAAGTGATTATTTTAATAATAATAGTAATATATATTAGTCATTTAGTTGCATGCATTTCTACTCGAATAAAATTATACTTATGTATAATTTTATGTCTTCGTTCAGATTAAGATCATTGGTCGCAGCTGCAAGTTCGAAATATCCAGGTCCGTATAATTATTTAAAATGTTGTATTTTCCCTTGTGGATAACCTGGTCAGCCTGAGCCCAGATTCGACCACCATGCACTGAGTGCAACCGGGGTCAAGGAATTGACTCAGTCTGACACGGGCTATGCCCTTCATAATCAAATAATGGACATGATGGACTGACCCATCAGCCAATAAATTGGACATGGCGGATTGGACTCGCCAGCCAATTACGGACATGGTGGATTGGACCCACCAGCCGATAACGGACATGGCGGATTGGACTCGCCAGCCGGTAATGGACATGATGGACTGACCCATCAGCCAATAAATTGGACATGGCGGATTGGACTCGCCAGCCGATATATGGACATGGTGGATTGGACCCACCAGCCGATAACGGACATGGCGGATTGGACTCGCCAGCCGGTAATGGACATGATGGACTGACCCATCAGCCAATAAATTGGACATGGCGGATTGGACTCGCCAGCCAATTACGGACATGGTGGACTAACCCATCAGCCAATAGATGGACATGGTGGACTGACCCATCAGCCAACTAATGGACATGGTGGATTGGACTCACCAGCCAATAACAGACATGGCGGATTGGACTCGCCAGCCGGTAATGTACATGATGGACTGACCCATCACCCAATAGGTGGACATGGTGGACTGACCCATCAGCCAACTAATGGACATGGTGGACTGAACCATCAGCTAATAAATGGTCATGTTGGAATGGTCACAAGTGCCAATATTATAGATAATGATAGGGAGTTTATGGACTTGTTTTATTTAATTATACGGCTTAGTGGTTAATCACTAACGCGGAATTGCCTCCGCAGGTTAGCAGCTGGACCTAAAGACTAAGAGACGACAGTGTGGTTTTTCTACCAATGCAGGTGGTGAACGGTTAATAAGTGGACTTCTCTTTTTACTTTTCTTGTGCTATAAATGTGGCTATGGGAAACGGTCTAAGACTGTGGGATAATTACTTTATGCATTGTCATTTGAAAATAAGTTCTTTTGAGTTAGAAATGCTAGACTTATTTGCTTCATATTATTCATGTAACCTTTTAAGTAACAGTTGGTCCAATTAGGATTGGTTGTTATAGGGTTGGGTTTTGTTAAATTTTGAGTAACACCCTGCCAGCAAGGCCCACAATATCGTGAAAAATGGCGGGTTGTTACATAGGGTTTTTCTGCCGAGTTAGCAGTAGGGATCAGAATAGAAGAGAAGGATGGTGGTCATGTCAGAACAGGCACAAACAGCTTAGAAACAGAATGTTGATATTGACAGCATCACAAATAGAACCCGCCATGACGGCGCAGCTACAGTAAGTGAGGATGTACATGACTATCGAAGAGTAGAGGATACAACTAGTGTGTATATAGCTTCCAGATATTAGTTAAGTAGAACCTCCTTAAGTTGAAATTTCGAGGACAAAATTTTTATGATGGAAGATTGTAAAACCCGTAATTCGAGTTAGGGTTTTATATTCAGAACCGATTGATTCGACCATTATTTTTTAGTCGAGTCAGTTTCAGAACAGGTCTACTGAGCCGACGCCAGTCGCGTGTATGAGTTGTGAGGGTCATGCGTACCCAAGTATATGATGATAACATCATGAACACAGTAGAAAAGAATGAGTTATCAAAATATCTAAGAGTATACCAGATATTTTTTTAATTTTATTTTTATATACAGTGGATCGTAGAATTAGTTTTAGGATGTTTACCGCGTTAGGATACGCTACACGCAATTTGGGTGGGTTGATAGTTCTAGAGCACATCATTATGATATTTTGGTGTTTGTTTGATTTTATGGGATTTTTCCCAATTTTTTTAGGATTTAATACGACTTAGTTATTATTCTTGACTTGAGTTGGAGACGAGTCAAGTAATATTTACAAGTTTACCACCAGCCCTTTTCTTCCCACCCAATGCCATCTTCCCCAAACCCTTACCCCAACGCCGCCCGCATGCAGCTTCGCCGCCGCTATTGTGGACGCCACGTGGCTGCAGATCGGTGCCGCCTAGCCCCGCCACGGCGTCGCCAAGCCGCCTCGACTAGGCCCGGCCACCATCAGGCCACCGTGACGTGAGGAAGCTGCACCTTTATGATGTGCTTCCATCTCTGATCGTGCCACCAGCGACCTTTGCCGCCACAATTGAGTGGTCGCCTCGATGTCTTCGACCAACCCACAACCCTCCTTGACCGGAGCAGAGCCCATCGCCGCCCAGGTTGGCTGGATCTAGTCACCCATCGCCGCCGCCCCTTTTTAGGCATTTCCCGGCAAGCCGCCCCTCCGTTGGCAACGTCGATGTCGTAGATGTGTCGGGCTCGCCGAGCCGGTTCCAATGGTACCCAATATGACCACTTCCCGGCAAGTAGACGCTGCCAGCGACTGTCGCCGGAAAACCGCCGTAAGCTCCCAGAAAACTATTGAAACCTGCCGAAAAACCGCCAAAAAATTGGATTCGCTGGAATTTGCCGGATCTTTCGCGGAGTTCATCCAGTCGAGTCTAATTAACTTCGAAAGCCGTCGAGCTTCGAGATGCAGGACGAAACCCTAACTGTCGCGGATCATCGACGACGTGAGGCATAATTACCTCCAATTTGATAATTTACAATTGATGAATGTTAGCACAATATGCTAGATTTGGTTAACTGTTATGAGTAATGCCTAATTATGAGTGAAGGGATGATTGTATGATTTGAGTAATTGCGAATGAATAGTTAGTGATCTAAAGAGGTAGATCGAGTCTCAACATGATAAATGATCATGAAGTAACTTAGAAAAACATAATAAAATTGGTATGAATAGGACAAGTTAGGATTATTCACTTTTATTATTATTTGATTGGTTATTGTGATGGATGATGATGGTGTTGTGTGTGATGTTCGTTGAGTTGATGCATCATTTAGTTAGTGGGCGTTAGTATTTAGTTTTGATGTGTAAGTATGGAGTAGGAGTTCGCTGCCTAGGTGCAATGACATGCTTGGAGCATCTATCAGGTCCGTTTAGGACTCGTCTCTGTTTTACGTTCTCTTCTATTGTATATTTATTTCATTATTTGCAGGACGGGTTAAGTGGCATTTTATTGGATCCCACTTAACTCATCGAATAGTTTTTCGGATTAATAACCCCTCGAGGATGAGATCCCTCGAGGTTGATTTCGAAAACAAGATCCACTACAAGTTGCCTTTGGGCCTATTATATAAATCCTTTCCTAGGCCTATATATATAATTTTATCGAGTTTTCAGTGAGACCAGAGATGGAGAAACCGGCTGCACATACCATGAGCGGATGCCGTGACAGTCAAAGAAGGCTCTGGATTAGTGCAGCGAACTGTTCCATTCCCGAGTGGTCCGGACAACTCCGCATTTGAGTTCCTCACACCCGGAGAATGTGGAGGTTTACGGGTACTATTTAGTACAGCGCATGTCTGGACATGTGGTTCAAAGGGTACTAAAGGCGACTGCCTGAGAGTGCTCGGCCTTCATGCTCAAGGCCAGGAGAAATATGGAGGTAAGGAGAGCACTTAAGATTTGAGACCAAAAAATGAAGTAAGAAAATGCTGAGAGAGGCATCAGCAGCAACAGATCAGTCAGTTCGAGACACTACTGGGTCTACAACCCAGTGGCTCCTCAGTAGGTGCCCTTCAGAGTATTCACGAGGAGGATAAGATGTTTTCTTTCATATGAGAGTTTGCTCTCATAGCCTGCTTGTTATAGTTATTTTATCTTCTAGACCAGTAACACTTGTTACTGACGTGTTTTTATACTATATGTAGGTAATAATTATGAGTTGGAGGAGCCAGTTTGGACAGAGGAGCACTATCGTCGCTTGCACACATGTCAGTCGATTGAGTGGTTATATTTTGTTATGATATTATTATATTGATGTGATGTGATTAAATGCTAAAATTTGAGGACATTATGGGATGAAATACTAAGACATGATGACAGGAAAAGGAAATGTGAATAGATTGCACAGTGGAAGTGTTGTGGGTTGAGACCCAAGCTTCAGAATGAGTGTATAGTAGATTAGATTCTGTGTGAATGAAATTGTTGATGCATGCATATATATATTATATATATTATTTGACAGGGTGGCCCTAATTACATTTTTAGGGGAGATTCTGTCCGTATTATTTTAGAATTTTTACTGGTTTGATCGTAATTGTATTGGTGTGTAATTTAATTTGCATGTCATCCATGTAGTATCATGTTAGGATTCTGTGCATTCATTAATGTATGACGAGCCGTATCTTCATCTTAAGACGCTGGGATTAGATCTGCATGAGTTGGGTTCGGGTTAGCCGACCTAACCGAGGCCTATAACATGCCGGTTTGGTTCACGAGCGTGAACCGGATTTGGGGTGTTACACCTAGTTTTCTCCCTGAAAAATTTTCAAATATTTCCATTGGTTTATGGAGTTTTCCGCCATTATTGCCGTCATTGCCACCACTTCGGTTCGCTGCCGGTGAATCTTCGCCTCGCCCCTGGCCGCTAGACCAGCACAAACATGACTACTTCATAGCCAGCCTTCCATTTGTACCATTCACGACCACCGGTGCCGCCACAGCCACTGCTGACGAGAGAGTTATTGAAGCCGGTTCAGCCACCGTTGCCCCCTTTCAGGTTGTTTTCTGGGGCCGGCGAGCCACCTCCGGACAATCCAACAACCTACACAACTTCATCTTGCTTAGATCTCCATTTTGAGACCAACCACGACCACCACTGAGGCCGTGCTTGCCGCCGCTATCTCTGCCACACTCGTGGCAATTCTGCCCTCTTTCCGGCCATTTTTCAGCCAACCAGTGGCTGGACTTCGCTGATCACCAACACCTCCGCCTTGATGACCCCAACCTCGCAGCTGTCGGCATTCTCCAGGGATGGGCACCGACACCCCCCATCTGACCCGTTTCCCTGTGTTCGCAACCACCTGTCGAGGCACAAGTTTGCTAGTCTAAACCTGTGTCCGTGTCCATCATTCTAGACCAGCCAAGTCAACCCAACCCAACAAATTATTTAACTCAAACCATGTTGAATCAACCCAACTCGATTTGATCTGATTTAGCTCATTTTTAACTGTTTTCTGATGTTTTTTTATTGTTTTTGGTAATTTGAAAACCCATATATTAGTTTATATGCATATTCACATGATTTAGCATGTTTGGATGTTATGATTATTTTCTTTATATATTATTTTATTTGGTTATTTATTTATTATTATTTGTTTCTTGTTATTAGTGTATTTATTGATTATAATGCATGTTTATTTAATTCTTTATTATTAATAGTGATATATTTATTTATTAATATTAGTATTATTTATGTTTACTAAATTGTATTTATATATTTGTTTATTTATCTATTTGTTTGTTCTCATGTATATTATTATTTATTCATTTTTAAATATGTATTCTTCTATTGTATAACTATGATATTATGTATGTTTGTTTAAATATGTTTGCTTACTGCATATGTTTTGGCAGGGAATGGAATACCTATTTGCCATTTTGTACTAGTTATTTTTTAGACCAGTAATACTCGTTACTAACATTTTTCATATAATATATGTAGGTCTTGCAGATCCTGAGTCCACATTAGTGGGAGGATTGATAAATGCTCCACACACTTGACTTCAACATATTTATTTACTTTCTTACTTTTATTTATATTTGATGTGTTTTGATGCGTATTTAACAATGTCTTCCATTTTCGTTACACCAAGAGGGTTGTTTCGATATATTTTATCGATCGAGTCTTGTAGACTAACAACTTTAAACATGACTTGACTCGATAGTAATATTTTTAATTTGGTTCTTAGGTGAACTAAAATCGGGGTGTTACAAGGTGAATTATGAGTAAGTGGATACCTAAATGGTTAATGGTTCAAGTTAACGGCTAGAGCTCCAAAATAAATTCTCCTACGTGGGTAAGGAAGGGAGTAAATGGATCTAAAGCAAGTAAGTTATATGACTTATTGTAAATAAACATGTGGAGGAATTCTCTCCCAAAAAGGAATGACAATGACTATGCCTGTCCTCAAGAGAACTGCCACCTCTCTGCTTATCCCTTTTATTCTCTTCTTTGTGGAAGGATTCATCTCCTAATCCTTTTCCATTAAGATTTGATGGATTTGGAATAAGTTCTCATCGTATTTCAAAAGAAGGAGCATTTGGAGTTGAGATCGAGGAAAAATTATAAGGTTGAAGGTTAGTAATTATAATCTAGATCTTATTTTCTATAGATCATACATATATGCTATTGTCCATGATATTACATGATGTAATGATGGAGTTATGTATGATTTATCTTTACAGTTCATCTATTCGATCATGTTTATGTCTAGAATCGTTTGTTATATCCATCAAACTTACTTTAAAGTTATAATATCAGGATTAAATTCGATCATGTTTATGCCTAGAATCGTTTGTTATATCCATCAAACTTACTTTAAAGTTATAATATGAGGATTAAACATGTTCTTTATATAATTATCAGATAACTTGTTTGCAATAACAAGGAAATATGGTTGGTTGCATGATTGGTCGCAAGTTTTAGGTTTACTACATGTATGATGTGTAGTTTTTCTACTTAGTAAAGTCAGGAGAAAGTAGGATAAATTAGTATTATCTGATAACCTGCTATAATACATGATATTAAACCCTAATAAGCATAAACCCTATTTTTGTTTGGTTATAATCCAGTTAAAATTGGTTTAAAATAAATAAAATATGTAAATTAGGCTTTGAAAACCAAGCATAAGCACGGCGACCATAAGTAGCAGTTCTATAGTGCTTAAACAATGACTTCCAAATGCGGGCAGATATGCACTAACAAGCTTATTTAAGGGAAGTTCCCTACTTTTGAATAATAAAGTAAGATAACTATCCCACTGAGAGCGCTACCTGAGCACTGTTGAAGGCACTCTTCAAAGAGTGAAAAGAATCCTAAGAGGACTTATCACTAAGACTTTCGACTCCGTTGCCTTCGAATCTGTTGATTTAATATCTATCACACTTTCACATCCTAGAAAGTATTGAAGTGGTTTTTTCCGGCTTTCAATTGTGTCATAGAGGCAGTACTTCCACTTGTCAGTAGATCTACCAAGCTTAGCTCCACTTCCTAACTGCATGGACTACTTTTGTATGGTGAGCGTGCATCATACGTCTTTGGCTTGGCTCCAGAGCCCAGTTGGCATGATGTATTATCGTACAAGCGCCATGCCACTAAAATCAGGGACTTTCAGTGCCGCAACCTTCATGTTTTGGAATTTTTGTCTAGATCTAAAAGCCATGGAGTTCATGCTTAGTGTCGTGGCCCTGATATCTTAATTTTTGTTTATTTTTTTGTGCTTTTTGTCTTATGAGGGACGACCGTAAATGCCATGATAGTGCGCATTAAAGTGTATTATTAATACTTTTATTCAATAAGTATGTTATGTATCTACATGTTGAGTATTAGTTTGCTGATGAGTACAAGATATAAGATGTTATTGATGTGTACGTGTAAGGATGCATATTATGAACAAATCATGTCATGCCTACACATCCATGTAGACTGGTCGAGTAATTAATATAGATTTTATATTTGGGTTACTCAAAATAAGAGATTTGACAGTCAAAAAGTTCAAGATCTAGATGCTACATATGCTGATTTTTTCAATGGTTTGATCAAGCCATGTTTTGATGCAATGACGTTTATATACTTCGGTATTATGTTCCAGTAATAAAAAGAAAAACTAAAACACACTGTTTTATGTTTTTCACATGGTAAGTTCTAGGCTTAATAACAGCAAGTTTTCATAAATATTTATTCACGTAGTTCAGTGGATGTGCTAAGCCGGAGACTTTGGTGCATTTCTACTAACCATGGGTCGAAGTTCATGTTTAGGCTAATGTCTTGACAGTCCTAATGATTATTAGTGAGTTGATCATTAGTGAGTTGACCAAAGCTGGCCCGTAAATTGCCCGAAAATTGGAGCGGTTCTTTTCATGTCTCTATAGTTTGTATTCCTTTCTCTGGATTTGGCTCTCTACTCAGTTGATATTTTCGTGCAGTAGAAGGTGACCAGGTGATGTCAAACATTTACAGATTGCTCACTCAAACCATGGCCATGGGCTTATCACTCACCTACAATGCTTGGCAAATATAGGAAGCTTTGGAGTTGATAGTGAGGACCTTGATGTATATCAGTGTTGGTAAAGGACAGCAGATGGGGACCAATTGGACTCCGCATGTAAGTGGTGCAGCAAACCTTCTTTCCAGCAACATGGGCAGCTAATCGACAGAGTTTTGGGGATGGGGTTTGTTGACCTATAGAATGAGGAAAAGGTCGCCTCTAAGGATGAGCATATTGCTCGCCTTCCAAGCTCGCCAAATGGGCAATGTTTTACACTGTAGGATGTTAGTTTAATGCATACTTGTGGTTAGCCTGGCCATTACTCCCTCATTTCATGTCATTAAAATTTAATCTTGGTTTCATATGATGCCTAACTAATATAGATAGACGTACATATGCTGAAAGCACAAGTTATTACCCGTTTTCTGCCTAAATGACAGTAGAAAGTGCATAAAGGTGCTGTCTTTTGTGCATGTTCAAATCAGTGAAACATATTCCAAGATTTTTGTCTCTGTGAAATTGCTATTTGACTAAGATCTTTTCTAATAGCATAGCTAAACTCCAGTAAAATATCAAACTAAGAAAACGTCACAAAAGGCATGAACAAAACTGGAAATAAAACAAAGCTTTCTTTTTCAGCTAAGATAGTAGCAATGGCTAAGCTTCTGGCACTAAAACGAACCATTAATAAGTCTCTTAAAATATTGACAAAATTAAGTAATGTTCTAATAACTTTGTAATGTAAAAATGGAAAGATTGGACTCATTTGAAGTTCATTTAGCGTAGTAATAAAATCAGGATTTGGTAGTGTACAGAGCTGTAAGGTGAACAACTGGGTTTTGAAACTTCAAAGTTTATTTTGGAGAAATATAGTAGAGTTTATAAAATTCTTTGGAATTTTACCCACCTCTTCTTATGTTTCTCGTCTATCCTTTGATGAAGTTTCAAGGTCTTTTGGACACCATTAAGGCCGTGTACAAAATTTCCTATCTTAAGTAGTAGGGTTCTACCTAGAAATCCATGTGACATAAGCCTGGGTGTTAGATTTTCTCAGCTTTCTCTTGTCCATTTCTGAGTCCAATATTTTGCTGAAACATTGACCTTGGTGTTATGAATCCATAGCAAATTTCTTAAAATTTGTAAAGTACCAGAACCCCTTGAACCAAGTCCAACGAGTTAGGTGTGTAGACTAAAATCATAGTTCACAAAAATGACCTAATATGTTTATGGGCCTAAGAACCCAATAAGCCCCATCGTTTCCTAACCTCCATAAAATATAGGATGTTACTTAAGCTTATGAAGAATATGACCAATAATTTTTGGCTGATTCTAAACCCATTTAAGTGGTAAAGTATTTAAGCTGAGTTGGGCAACTATAGTAAGGTAAGTGAATAAATGACATGAGTTTGGTTAATTGTAAATAGACCATAATTATGTATATCACCCGCTTAGACCTAAGTAAAAGACTTAATTTTATTATTGGTGAAACTTTAAAAGCTTAAGTAGTTTATGTAGGCTATGTATATTATGTATGCTATGTATGTCATGTATGATATGTATGAATGTGTGAGTGTATGTTTATGCTGAGTGAGACTTTGGCTAGTGTGCATGCTTAACTATAGTTTGACTCTAATTTATTTCAAGATTAGGATATGTGGTATTTTATCAAATTCTATTAATACCAGGTTTAATAAAACATCAAATTTGAGGTCCCTTGATACTCAAGATCCAGAAATATGTATTATGAAGCCCCTTTTGAAGATTTATAAGTATGTATATAAGTTTTACTTTTATGATGAGCATGTATGAAGATACGAAGACTATGCTAGTACTTCTCCCACCCTTAGTAGTACGGTTATGTAGAGGGTGAATGTAGCACTTTTCCAAAAATTGGGGCACTAATAATTAGTTCCATGCCATCCGAATACCATGGTGGCGAAATAAGGAGGAACTGCAAGTATATGACTTTGTGTATGTTTGTAAGAATTGCAGAACATGCTAGCCAGCTCATGACCCCTGGAAGTCTTTAGGTTTTCCATGGATGATAAAGTATCCATCCGACACTTCGATTTATTTTCTTAGTTTCTTGTAGACTTAATGATCTTTTGATTACTAACATTTTTCTATTATATATATGTAGGTTTGTGTCTTGTGTGTCACCGGGCGTTGGGCGGATAGATCTGGATGTCTCGAGTGGAGGCCAAGTTTTAGATGCTTCTTATGTGTTTAATGTTTATGATATGTTTCACGCTCATGTTATGTAGTTTATGTCCCCTGGACTCATGTAGTTGAACCCCATGTAATGTACTCATATGTGGGCTATCGCCCTAACCTGTGTATGAGTCTTATGCATGGCTGATTTTTTATATGAATGATATCATATATATGATATATATGATATATATATATATATATGATTCTTTCTGTTTGTTGCACTAACTCTGTTTTGCAGGTTGTTGAATAAACTTTGAGGCATAAAACTAATAAGTTCTGCACGTTGCTTATGTAAGCCTCAAAGTCCCAGAATATGACAGAGGAACTAAATCAACCACGATCAAACTTTTTAGGTGCATAGCTGTTTGAGTGTGTAAGAGAAATGTGGATACGAAGAGTAAATGTTTCCTACCATATGAGGAGTCCACGTGAAGACCAATTGTTAGGGTATGAAGCCTTAGCGATTAATGATGCCATGTGTAGTTTATTTCCCTGTGTTGAAGGTTATATAGAACACATAACCATGACCCCTTGTAAGGTTTCAACACCATGGCATGAGATTAAGCTATGTAACAACAACTCAAAACCTAAGTAGTAAGAAAGTGGATCATACATGGATGTATAGCATCAGTCTTGGTTGTAGCAAGGGTGAGTCTCTTCTGCACACCTTGAATGCTCAATTACATTTCTTTAAAGTAACCACACTTAGTTACAACAAAAGTGCACCTCTCTTGCATACTTAGAGTATCATGTTGGAAGCCTAGTGTTAAAACCTTCCCTTTAGCTTATGATATGCATGCACATATACATTTGACACACTGCCCCAGTTCTTTATCTTATGTCTCCTTGAGGGTTAAAATCTATTTCCAAGTGTTATTCAATTTTAGTAATTCCAATGATTAGTTAATCAAGTCTACCATCATGATTCGATCCAGTCTCGGGCTGAATTGAGGTGCTACAACTCGATAGCATGATTGGATGGAATAGATTGACAAGATGATCGGTCGCCAAACGTCCATTTGGTAGTTTACAGAACCTTAAGATTGGGGCTTATGGAATTTGGTCAATTGATCAGTTGATCATTTGACCGCAGATTGTTGTATAGAAATGAAATCTTTAAAACCCTCACCCCACAAATTGACCAATATCATCGCTATTGCTAATTGCCACTGCCACCGAAACAGTCACCGATTGCTATCATGCTTGTTGCCAATTGTAGCCATCATCAGAATAACTAACAATTGGCAACAAACTTTTTGAGCATCCTTCAGCATGTTTACCAATCACACTTGTTGATCTATCATCTACCTCATGCCGTTCGACCACCTCCCATCATCACCAAGCAATGGCTTTAATCTTGTTCTTCATCGCACTGGACTATCTCATGGCTGGTGGGAACTTCAATGAGGAAGCATTAAGGAGGTCCAAACAATGGGTTGAGACACCTTAGAGGCCGGGTCGTAACACTTTTGCAAGGAATATAATTCTCACAAGGGTGGACTTTAAGAAAAGGGTAATAGTATACATGAATTTTGTGGATGTGGATGATCTCAACCATTACAACCCAGAGCTTAGGGTTACTATGATGGGATGTTGCTTTGATGTCCACTCTAGAGCTTACGGTTGCACTTCCCCAAATCTTAGAATTCCACTTCACCTTGGATAAGATCAACTAGAGGTACTTTAAAGCCAAGGTTGATGGATAAGAATTCCACCTCCGGTTGAGTCACATTGTCGGGGTCCTTTGAGTTTTGGCAAGAGTACTTTGACAATGTGAGGACATCAATCTTTTGGAGAACTACATCCCAAAGAACGAGTTGGTGGGAACCATGTTGTCTCCGGGAGCAAGCTTCAAACAATGCTGTGAAAGCAAGGGAGCTGATCTGGATAGCATTCATATATTTGTCAAATCGTCACCGCCAACATTATACCACAAGTTGGGTATCTCAATGAGCTTTCAACTTTTGTGGTTTACACCTTGTGGAAGATCAACTTACCATTCCTTATCTTCAGCCACATAAACCAGTGCCGAAATCTAAGAAGAGCTTACTTGCTTTATGTGAGACTCCTCACTTCATTCTTCTTGAGGGCAAGGAAGAACTTGTTCCGGAGCATCTCCTCCACCCTCACACTTAAGACCTTGGACCACAATAGATCATTCTACAAGGTCGCATTAAGAGACAACAAGAGATGAAGACCACCCGAGCATCAACCTCTAGGGCACAACTGGAGACCAAGATGATGATCTCATGTATATTGATTTCTTAGAGCTTGAGGAGAACAAGGAGAGAGCCGATATCCCAAGAAGGAGCATCTCAACCAACAGCCACCTCACGAACAAAGCACATGTGAAGTGATTGATGTGCTCTTGGACAGGGTGGATTGAATGGATTTGGGCCTCCAAGAGATTTGAAGGGACAAAGAGGTGCTCATTCGGGATCTTGGAGCACTCTTTGGTTTTTCTTTTGTGACTACTCCTATTATCTGCCACCATCCCAGTTCATGCCATGAGATCGACCAATTGATGGAGGAGATGATGGGGCCTGGACACCTTTTGTATCACTTTCCTTGGTACTTAGAATTGCCTTTATGAGATGACAAAGGAGGAGAATGTATAGGCTATTGCCTAGGGGGAGAGTGCATCTATATAGAGGGCTCTAGGGCTAAAACTTGTAACTTTTGATTAATTAATGAAAATGACTAACTCATTTAGAATGCAAATTTCTAGTTGGCCATGGGTTCCCATGGCAAACCAGTTCAGGGCATAGCTTTCCATGGCATGACATCTTTCAATGTTTTTAGACTAACCGTGGCTATGTCTGGAGTATTGAAGATGTGTGGACTTAAGGGATAGAATTTGAAGATTTAAGAACTTGAAGATTTGAAAGACAAGCTCAAGGAATAATTTAGAAGGATTGACACCAACAACTTAGAAAGTTTACAACACATTAGAGTTGTCATCATAAATAAAGGAGAGAATGCCGAACCTTGTTTTGATGAGAGAATATTGTAAACTCTCTATGTACTGCCCAAAGTCTGTGTTCACTTATTTGGATTCACATCATAAAGATGCAAAGTATGGAGAAGAAGTCTAGGAGGCTCAGCAGCCACTTCGGCGGGAACTTCTGCATCCAGAGCTCAAGCGGTTTAACCCAAAACCTTGCAAAGAAAGTTCAGCAGACACTTTTACTGAGTCTTCGGCAACCAAAAGTCAAAAAGTTAAACCCTACAGCTTTCATGGAAAACTTTTGCAGAAACTTCGGCTAGCCAAACTCTATAGGCCTAAGGGGTGGTGTGTATCTCATGGAGACATTGACAGTGCTTTGTGGGTCGAAGCTTGCATTGGCAAGAGATAGAAGAAATTCAAGTAAAGCTAGTGAGAAGCATTAGGGGATGTCAGCAAAGACATCAGAAACAAAAGGATGACCATACTTTTTGGCTAAAGTAACTAAGTGTGTAATGGTACAATCGGCAAGGACTTTGGAAGGTCAATCAGCAACTTATCGATTCAAAAAGTTGTCAAAACTATCTATTGGAAAAAGCAAACATGAGGGATTTAAGTCCTAATGCCTACCATTTTTGGAAGGAACCTCTAAGGCTACAAATAGTGCCTTGGGAAGTGTGTTATGTTATACTTGTGGGGTGCATGATACCCATAGACCCTTTTAAATCTCTTGGACCTCTTGGATGCTCATGTTTTTTTTTATGATTGGCTACACCATCTTCCTTGTATCCTTTAGCTTTCATTGTGTAAATCCCAAGAGAGGGTTATATGTGAGGCAAGGCTCAAGTGTTTGAACTTGAATTGTAAACTTTCAAGGTGTTGGTAGTGTCAGTGAGTACTTGGCTTGGGTAAGGAAGGTGCTAACTTGGAAGAGTCCTTTAACTCAAGGTGTGGGCTTATTAAAAGAGGCATTACTTTCAAGTGAAGGTGCCCCTAGGGTGTTAGGCGTAAAATCTGTGATATAAGTCGGGGTTTTATAGTCAACAAGGTAGTTTGACCGTTATTTTCAGTCAATTCAAGTTTTAATTAAGAGATGACCATTTGTTTTTCTCACCGATTATTCATTTTCTCACTGACCACCCGTTTTTTTCACCCAAACATCTATTTATTCCACACTTCTGACACTGTCACCATCTAGCCACCACCATCCTTCTCCCCCACTTTCTTTTCTTTTCTTCCTTCTCTTTTCCCCTACGATCTTCACTCGAGCCGGCCACAACCTTGTCGCCATCGTCACAAGACTAATAATTAGGTATGGAGTTGGAACTCACCACCTAGGCGAGAAGACACACTCGAAGCTTCTACCAAGTCCGTTTAGGACTCTTTTCCTGTTTTACAATATATTCTATTGGGTTTTGCTTTAATATTTGCAGGACAAGTTAAGTGGTGTTTTATCAGATCCCACTTGGGTCATTTAATTGATCGATCTTCCAGATTAATAACCCTCGAAGATGAAATCCCTCGAGTATATTTTTTAAAATAAGATCCACCACAAGTTGCCTTTAGGCTTATTTTATAAATCCCTACCTTGACATATATAATACATGTAGTTTTCGTGTTTTCAATGAGGGAAATCCAACAACCATACTACATGAGTAGGCATGTGCCAGTAAAAGCCGGGGATACCGACAACCATGTTATGCGAGCGGCATGTGCCAGCCAAAGCTGGAAATAATGACAACCATGCTATGCAAGTGGGCATGTGTTAGTTGAAGCCGGCAATACCGACAACCATGTTATGGTAGGGGCATGTGCCAGTTGAAGCTGGGAATACCGACAACCATGTTATGCAAGTGGCCATATGCCAATCGAAGTTGAAAAGACCAAAAACCGTGCTACGAGAGTGGGTATGGAGATAAGGAAAGGGCTTAGGATATAATAGTAGTCCCAAGGGACAAGAAAGTGAAATTAGAAAATGTCGAGAGAAGTATCCGTACCAGCAGATCAGTTTAGTCAGAGATGCTTTTACTTTAGTAGATGCTCTTCAGAGAGTTCAAAAATGTTTTCTTTCATATGAGAGTCTGCTTTCATAGCAAGTTTGATATTAGTTACGTTTTGGACTAGTAACACTCATTACTGATGTATTTTTTTATAATATACGTAGGTGATGATCATGAGTAGGATGTACGAGCCTGGACGGATGAGCAGTGAGGTCTCTTACATACACACATGTCTAATGATAAAATGTTAATATTTTGATTATGTTGTCATTATATGTAGATTGATGTGTTGTAATGAAAGATATGATAATATGATAGTGATATTATGATTTGAAAACAGATATTGATGTGCAAATCAAATGATAAAAGTGATATGTGAATATAATGAATAAGTGGGTTGTGTAAAACCCATGATTCGAGTCAGGGTTTTATATTCAGAACCGGTCGGGTCGACTGTTATTTTTTCGAGTTGAGTCAGTTTCAGGACACGTGTACCGAGCCGACGCCGGTCGCGTGTATGAGCCATGAGGGTCATGTGTACCCAAGTATATAATGATAACGTCATGAACACAGCAGAAAAGAATGAGTTATCAGAATATATGAGAGTATGCAGTTCATTCTTTTTTATTATGATATATAATGGATCGTAGAATTAGTTTTAGGCCGTTTACCGCGTTAGGACGCGTTACGGGCATTTTGGGTGGGTTGATAGTCTTAGAGCATATCATTACGATGTTTGGTATTTGTTTGTTTTTACGGGATTTTTCCCGATTTTTATGAATTTTTTTAGGATTTAATACGACTTAGTTATTATACTTGACTCGAGTCAGAGACGAGTCAAGTAATATTTACGAGTTTGCCACCACACACACCCTCAACCCTTCCTTTCTTCTTCCCCCAAACCATCGCCCGCGCCGCCCCTGTTCGCGCGCCACCGCCGCCACGGCCGACGCCGCCTGGCCGCCGGTCGACGCCGCCCAGCCCGGCCACGGCGCCGCCTTGCTGCCCCGACCAAGTCCGGCCCCCACCGGGCCGCCGCGACGCGAGGAAGCCACGCCGCGACGCCGCGCCCGCGTGCGCTTCCGTCGCCGATTCCGTCACCGGCGACCAGCACCGCCGCGATCGGTCGGTAGCATCGACACCCTCGACCCCCTAGCGGCCTTCCCCGACCGGAGCGGAGGCCATCGCCGCCCTGGCCGGCCGGATTCTTCCCTCATCGCCGCCGCTCTGTTTTAGGCATTTTCCGGCGAGCCGCCACCTCCGTTGGCCGCGTCGACCTCGTAGATGGGTCGGGCTCGCCGAGCCGGTTCCGAGGGTACCCAACACAACCCCTTTCCGACCAGTAGACGCCGTAGGCGATGGTTGCCGGAAAACCACCGGAAGTCGCCGGAAAACCGCCAGTAGCTGCCGGAAAACCGCCGAAAAATCGGAATTTCTGGAATTCGCCGGAATTCACCGGATCTTCCGCGGGGCTCACCCAGTGGAGCCCGATCGAGCTTCGGACGCCGATGAGCGCCAAATTTGAGCTCCGAGACGCGCGACGGAACCCTAGCCGTCGCCGATTGCCGACGACGTGAGGTATAATTACCTCCGATTGATTTATTTAAAATTAATGATAATTGTTAGCATAGCATATTAGGGTTGATTAATTATTATGATGAATGTTAAGATAAGTGATGAAGTGATAAGTTATATGATGTGATTGATAGTGCATGGAGGTTAAGTGATCTAATGAAGTAAGTAAATTGAGCCTGATAATCGTGTATGATGCAACTTAGGAAAAATACAATAAAAATTGCTATGAATAGGATGAGTAGAGTTATTTTCATATTTATGGTTATTTTGACGGTCGATGATTTTGTATTTAATTGTATTGAGTTTGATGCATCATGTAGTTAGTGGGCGTTAGTATTTAGTTTTGATGTGTAGGTACGGAGTAGGAGCTCGCCGCCTAGGCGCGATGACACGCTTGGAGCTTCTACCAGGTCCGTTTAGGACTCGTCTTGTTTTACGCTTTTCTATTGTATGTTTATGTTATTATTTGCAGGACGGGTTAAGTGGTGTTTTATTGGATCCCACTTAACTCGGGCCATTTAACCGAATATTTTCCGGATTAATAACCCCTCGAGGATGAGATCCCTCGAGGATGATTTCGAAAACAAGATCCACCACAAGTTGCCTTCGGGCCTATTATATGAATCCCTTCCCAGGCCTATATATATAGTTTTATCGAGTTTTCAGTGAGACGAGAGATGGAGAAACCGACTGCACGTACCATGCAGAGGATGCCGTGACAGTCAAAGCGGGCTCTGGATTAGTGCCAGCGGACTGTTCCATTCCCGAGGGATCCTGACAACTCCGCGTTTGAGTTCCTCACACCCGGAGAACGTGGAGGTTTACGGGTACTGTTTAGTACAGCGCATGTCCGGACTTGTGGTTCAAAGGGTACTAAAGGCGACTGCCTGAGAGTACTCGGCCTTCGTGCTCAAGGCCAGGAGAAATATGGAGGTAAGGAGAGGGCTTAGGATAAAGTTTCACGAGAAGTACTGAAAAAGAAGTGCTGAGAGTAGCACAGTACAACAGCAGATCAGTAAGTTCGGGATGCTACCGGGTCTGCAGCCCAGTGGCTCCTCAGTAGTGCCCTTCAGAGTGTTCACGTGGAGTATGATGTTTTCTTTCAGATGAGAGTTTGCTCTCATAGCCAGTTTGTTATAGTTATTTTATTTTCCGGACCAGTAACGCTTGTTACTGACGTTTTTCTTATATATATGTAGGTGATAAGCACGAGATGGATGAGCCAGCTTGGACGGAGGAGCAATGAGGTCTTGTGCACACACACATGTTAGACTTTTGAATGTTTAATATTGTATTATTATGCTATTATTTTGTGAATGGTATGAGTTAAATGTTTGAGGCATGATAATGATATGAAATGAAATGATCAGCAGTAGCACAGCAAAAGTATGATGGGTTAGAGACCCAAGTTCCAGAATGAGTTACAGATTAGATTGTGTGTGAATGAAATTATTGATATATGCTTATATATCTTTATATATTATTTTGACAGGGTGGACCCTAATTGCACTTTTAGGGGAGACTCCGTCCGTCATGTTTTAGAATTTTCATGAATTTTGATCGTAATTGTATTGGTGTGTATTTTGAATTGCTATGTCATTCATGTAGTACCATGTTAGGATTTTGCGTATTTATTCATTCATGATGGATCGTATCTTCATCTTAAGACGCCGAGATTGGATCCGCATGAGTTAGGTTCGGGTTAGCCGACCTAACCGGGGCCTGTAACATGCCGGTTTGGTTCACGAGCGTGAACCGGATTTGGGGTGTTACAGGTTGAGATCCAAAAGGCAGAATATTGTGAGGTGACCGAATTAAATGTTTATGTGAAAAATATAGTGCAATGAATGTATTTGGATCTATATATTTATGTACGTTGTATTTAGGGGAAACTCAGTCTGCCTTACTTTATGAATTTTTATCATAATTATTTGGTATGTGAATTGGTTGACAGGTAGTAGCATGTTAGGTTTATTTTTATGCATTCATCCATGCATAGCAATTGACATCTTCCATCTCGAGACACCAAGAGTATATTCGCAAGGATGTGTTCGGGTTAGCCGACCTAACTGGGACTAGTGACATTCCGGTTTGGTTCCGGAGCTTGAACAGGACTTGGGGTGTTACAATTTTGGTATCAGAGCAAACTCTCAGTCGATTTAGTTGGATGATATTTTCATACGTGATGTGTGTGCAAAGATTGCTCTAAGTTTAGCTGATAGGTATATGTTTCTGTCCTTGTTGTCTTTGATTTGCAGATTTCTCACCAATGGGTAGTATGGCAATATTTTCATGGTATGAACTCGAAGTACTCGAAACAAGGTTCCATCGCCTCCTCCCAAACAAGCTAGCCCTACTCAAATTCATAGCAGGATGGTGTCTAGCTAATCTAGAGCCACATCACCGATGGCAAATCTCAATGAGATAGGCTTAGTAAGCACCGTAGTTGGAACCATTGTAGTGAACGCTGCCGTAACATTAGAAGCCGGTAGACCAAAAACGGAGACTGCCATTGCACGGTTGGTAGAGGTACAAATGTAGATTTGCCACTTTGGGGGATGCGGTGCGAGCCGCAAGCAAAGCTGAGCGAATCTTGGCTAATCGACCCCACCGACACTATAAACAGAGACAACATCACCCTCAACAATGTCAATAAGATTAGGGGACACAACAGAGGCATAGGATAGTTGCCCCAACCACAATGAGAGTTATGGGTGGACAAGTTCAGGAGAACAGACAGCGAACATGACGGAACTGTGGATGTTGTCATAGAGAAATATGTAGAGTGGTTATGGATGCATGGTTCAAATGTGGTCAATCAGGACATCGAGAGTGAAGCCTCCTTAATTTAAAATTTTGAGGACAAAATTTGTATAAGGAGGGAAGATTGTAAAACCTGTGATTCCATTTAGGGTTTTATAGTCTGAATTGGGTGGGTGGTTCGACTGTTATTTTTAGTCGAGTCAAGTTTTAATTACAAGATGACCATTTGTTTTTCTCACCAACCACTCATTTTTCTCACCGACCATTAATTTTTCTCACTGGCCACTCATTTTTTCCCCGACATCTATTTATTCCACACTTCTAATACTGTCACCATCCAGCCACCACCATCCATCTCACCCAACTTTCTTCTTCTTTTTCTTCTTTCTCTTTTCCCCCACGGCTCTCACTCGAGTCAACTGCAACCTTGTCACCACCGTCACATGACTGACAATTTGGTATGGAGTTGGAACTCACTGCCTAGGCACGAAGACACGCTCGGAGTATCTACCAGATCTGGTTAGGACTCGTTCCCTATTTTACGAACTATTCTATTGTGTATTGCTTTAATATTTGCAGGATGAGTTAAGTGGTGTTTTATCAGATCCCATTTAACCCGGGTCATTTAATCGATTGATCTTCAGGATTAATAACGCTGGAGGATGAAATCCCTTGAGTTGGTTTTTGAAAACAAGATCCACCACAAGTTGCCATCGGGCCAATTTTATAAATCCCTACCTAGACCTATATACATGTAGTTTTTGTGTTTTCAATGAGGGAAATTCAAAAACTGTACTATGCGAGAGGGCATGTGCCAGTCGAAGCTAGGGATACCGACAACTCATGTTGTGCAAGCAGGATGTGTCAATTGAAGCTGGAAATACCGACAAGCATTTTATGCCAGCGATAGGTACCAGTCAAAGCCGAAAATACTGACAACCATGTTACGCAAGCGGGCATGTGCCAATTGAAGCCGAAAATACCAACAACCATGTTATGCAAGTGGGCATGTGCAAATTCGTAATGACCCGCCATGTTTCACGATATTGTGGGCCTTGCTGGCCAGGTGTTACTCAAAATTTAACAAAACCAACCCTATAACGACCAGTCCGAACCGGACCGGGTGTTACTTAAAAGGTTACATGAATAATATGAAAACAAATAAGTATAGCATTTCCAACTCAAAAGAACTTATGTTTCAAATGACAATGTATGAAATAATTATCCCACAGTCTTGGACCGTTTCCCATAGCCACATTTATAACACAAGAAAAGTAAAAAGAGAAGTCTGCTTATTATCTATTCACCTCCTGAGCTGGTAGAAGAACCACCCTATCGTCTCTTAGTCTTTAGTTCCAGCTGCTAACCTGCGGAGGCAATTCCGTGTAAGTGATTAACCACTAAGCCGTATAATTATATAAAACAAGTCCATAAACTCCCTATCATTATCTATAATAATGGTTGTTGTGACCATTCCAACATGTCCATTTATTACCTGATGGTTCAGTCCACCATGTCCATTAGTTGGCTAATAACTCAGTCCACCATGTCCATCTATTGGCTGATGGCAGTCCATCATGTCCATTACTGGCTGGTGAGTCCAATCTACCATGTCCGTTATCAGCCGGTGAGTCCAATCCACCATATCCATTAGTTGGCTGATGGGTCAGTCCACCATGTCCATCTATTGGCTGATGGGTCAGTCTACCATGTTCGTAATAGGCTGGTGAGTCCAATCTGCTATGTCCAATTTATTGGCTGATGGGTCAGTCCATCATGTCCATTACCGGCTATCGAGTCCAATCCACCATGTCCATTATTGGCTGGTGAGTCCAATCCACCATGTCCGTGATTGGCTGGCAAGTCCAATCTGCCATGTCCAATTTATTGACTGATGCGTCAGTCTATCTTGTCCATTACTGGCTGGCAAGCCCAATCCTCCCTGTCCGTTATCGGCTAGTGAGTCCAATCCTCCATGTTCGTAATTGGCTGGCGAGTCCAATCTGCCATGTCCAATTTATTGGCTAATGGATCAGTCCATCTTGTCCATTACCGGCTGGCAAGTCAAATCTGCCATGTCCGTTATCAGCTGGTGAGTCTAATCCACCATGTCCATTAGTTGGCCGACAGGTCAATCCACCATGTCCATCTATTGGTTGATGGGTCAATCCACCATGTCCGTATTTGGCTGGCGAGTCCAATCCGCCATGTCCAATTTATTGTATTATGGCTATCAGGTCCATTCTGACATGTCCATTATTGGATTATGAAGGGCGTAACCCATGTCAAACTGGGTCAATTCCTTGATCCTGTTTGCACTCAATACATGGTGGTCGAATCTAGCTCAGGCTGACAAAGTTGTCCACAAGGGAAAATACAACATTTTAAATAATTATACGGACCTAGATATTTTGAACTCGCAGCTGCGACCAATGATCCTAATGTGAACGGAGGACATACAATTATACATAAGTATAATTTTATTCGAGTAGAAATGCATGCAACTAAATGACTAATATATATTTGACTATTAAATTTCAACAATATCAAAATATTAAACTATTCATGTGATATAATCATTTAAATCCTACTTTACATTAATAATCTAGATCATAATTAACACTTGACAAATAAAAAAATAATTATCAACTTATAAACAAATATTTAATTACTATTATTAGTATATTTTCTGATTGAGACGATATTTACTTAACCACAATCTTTATAACTTAGTTTACGGTTTTAAATCTTTAATCACTATCCTTATTCATATCAATTTAGTTAAGTAAGTTGTATGATTAAATTATTTAAAATAATTTGTATTATTCTAATTTAAAAATGTCATTAATACAATTATTTTAAATTATTCGACTAAATAAAATTTTGAACTTTATTTATTTTCATTATGCTATTTAGGTTCGACGCTAGTGATTGCTACCCGACTATAGTCTCATTTTCTATATTACTGACTCATTATTAAAATAATCACTTTATTTACTAATTATTAAATTTAATATAGTAAAGGTAAAATCCTTATTTTATTAATTATTTATAACCCTCCGATTTAATTTAATAGCTTGTTGTGTGCCAATTAATTTTCGACTATTTATCATTACCGTATTTTTATTACTTATTTTTATGTCGATTTCGTCTAATAATTGATTAGTTAGTAACTTTACTCATAACCCATTAAATTAATTATTTTTAAAGATTTATTTCAAGTTAGTATTATTGTATCGAGTCAACCAATATTTACAAAGCTGCCATCTTCTTCTTCCCCAACGTCCCTTTCTTCTCCAAACTCCATCTTTGCACCCAAAAACCAATCTTGGCGTCTTCTTCTTCAACCCAAACCAAATCACTTCCCTAGCAACCCAATTAGAAGCCTAAAGCTCGTGCGTTTCAGCAACCAGCCACGTCTAACTCTGTTCTGGACCAAGACACGACTTCTGGCCAGTAGCACCGCCGGGACTGCAATTTAACTCAGTCCGGCCAGCAGCACTACCGGGAACTCTTCCCTTCTCCCTGCACGACAACCCAATGTCAAGGCCAAGCGCGGTGAGCATTCACGGCATGAGCCTTGGCCGGTGAACTGGTATAGATGTCTGGAATTCCTCCACAACGCTGCTCCCTACAACTCCGCCCATAACCAGCTGTAATTCCGCCACCACTTGGAAACAAGGGACATGGCGAGCCCTCCCTTTCAGTTTAGTTCTTCTTGTTTATTTTTTATTTTAGACTTGATTTCTCATGATTATCAAGCTTATTATCAATTAAAAAGACATATAAATGCATGAAAATTAAGAAGAGGAAGATAGGAAGGTTACCCAAGCAAGGAAGATACCAGCTCCAGTAAGGAAGAGGAGAAGAAGACACCCCCCTCAGAATTAATAAAATGAAAAATGACGTCCCTTCACCAAATATGGCTAGGGTATGTGAAAACACACCAACACCCGTATTTTATTCCTTTAACCGGGTAACCAGGTAAATAACTAAAATATTTAACCGGGTAGACAATATAATATAATTAATATTAATTCTCTAACAGTTCGATCCTTCCCTGCCCGAGTCGAATATATTAAATTTTCTTTTTCCACGGTCTTTACAATCTCCCCAACTTGGAAATATTTCGTCCCCGAATATATCATAACAGGCAATAGAACAATTATGATTAATTTTATTTATTTTTCTTCGAGGATCAGTTCATGCTACTACAATATAAAGCTCCTATGCCACAAACAGGCTAGGGTATTTCCTTGCCATTTCTTGTTCAGTCTCCCATGTAGCTTCCTCTGACCCCTGATTTTTCCACAATACTTTTACCAAAGGAATTTCCTTGTTCCTGAGTGTCTTTATTTCTCTTGCCAGGATGCGGATCGGCTTTTCCTCGTAGGTTAAATTTGATTGTAGCTCTAAGTCTTCAAAATTTGTGATGATATGATCCTCATCCCGTACATATTTCTTTAGCATTGACACATGGAAAACATTGTGTACTCCAGCTAGGCTTGGTGGCAATGCTCAATCTATATGCACAATTCCCAACTCGATCCAGGATTGGGAACGGTCCTATGAATCTTGGCTTCAACTTCCCTGATAATTTAAATCTGATCACCCCCTTCGTAGGAGATGTCTTTAGGTACACAAACTCCCCAACTTGGAACTCTAGGTCCTTCCTTCGAGTATCAGCATAACTCTTTTGTCGATCCTGAGCTACCTTAAGTCTTTGCTGAATGAGTTTCACCTTTTCAGTTGCTTCCCTCACCATCTCTGGCCCGACTATAACTGCTTCGGTAGACTCCAGCCAGCACGATGGAGATCTACAGGGCCTACCATATAAGGCTTCAAATGGTGCCATCCCTATACTGGCTTGGTAAGAGTTATTGTAGGTGAATTCAGCCAAGGCTAAGTGTTTCTCCTAGTCACCTCCCCAGTCAAGAATGCAAGCTCTTAACAAATCTTCCAAAGTTTGAATAGTCCTCTCACTCTGCCCATCAGTTTGGGGATGATATGCTGTACTCAACTTAATTTGAGTTCCCATGGCTTTTTGGAAAACTTCCCAGAAATGTGAGGTGAATAGGGGATCGCGGTCGGAGACTATCTCCTTTGGAATCCCATGCAATTTGACAATATTGTCAACATATAATCCTGCCAGGTATTCCGCCGTTCTCATTGATTTCGTGGGGATGAAGTGAGCTACCTTAGTTAGTCGGTCCACAACTACCCATATGGAGTCATGCTTCTTTTGAGTTCTTGGGAGCTTTGAAATAAAATCGCATGTGACACACTCCCATTTCCACGTTGGTATTTCTAAAGGTTGCAATAGTCCTCCAGGTAGTTGATGTTGGGCTTTGATCTGTTGGCAAGTCTGACACTTAGAGACAAAATCCACAACATCCCTCTTCATCCCAATCCACCAGTAGGTTCGCTTTAAATCCTGATACATTTTAGTAACTCCAGGGTGTATCGAGAACTTTGAGCGATGAGCCTCCTCCAAGATATTCCGCCTCAGTGCATTATCCTTGGGTACACACAACCTTCCTCTAAATCTGATCACACTATTTGAATCAGCTACAATGTCAGGAATCTTGTCCAACATTTTATTCAGCTCCTCATCACCCATTTGTGCTAGCTTAACACGATCAACTAAATCATTGGAAACAACCAAATTTGCCAGTAAGCTTGTTAGTTGCTCCACCGGGTTGATAGCTACCACTTCTGCTGACATGGCCCAAAGTCTAGCTAGCTGCTGACTTTTGTCCACTTTGCCCTTCCGACTCAACGTGTCGGCTACCACATTCGCTTTCCCTGGATGGTATAAGATTTGGAAGTCGTAGTCCTTCAAATATTCTATCCACCGCCTCTGTCGAAGGTTAAGGTCATTCTGGGTGAAGATATACTTCAAACTCTGGTGGTCAGTGAAGACTTCTAACTGGGCTCCATACAAGTAGTGTCTCCAAATCTTTAAGGCAAAAACCACTACTGCCAGTTCCAAGTCATGGGTTGCATAATTTTGCTCATGAATCTTCAATTGACGAGAGGCATAGGCCACCACCTTACCTTCTTGCATAAGGATGCATCCTAAACCCAACCGAGACGCATCACTGAAGACTACGAATCCTTCATTACCATTTGGCAGGGTCAAGACTAGTGCAGTTGTTAAACTCTTCTTTAGAGACTAGAAACTCTCCTCACACTTACTACTCCATTCAAACTTGACCCCCTTCCTTGTGAGTTTGGTCATCGGCGATGCTACTAAGGAGAAGTCTTTAATAAATTTCCTATAGTAACCCGCTAAACCAAGGAAGCTTCTGATATCAGTGATTGACTTAGGTTGTGGCCAATCAGTGACTGCTTTCACTTTTGATGGATCCACTGCAATTCCAGCCTTTGAGACAATATGACCAAGGAAATTTACCTCCCTCATCCAGAAGTCACACTTTGAGAGCTTGGCGAACAGTTGATGTTCTCTCAGAACTTGAAGAGTTAATAGACAGGTGCTTCACATACTCTTCTTCATTATTTGAATAGACTAGAATGTCGTCCACAAACAAGATAATAAACTTGTCCAGGTATGCGTGGAATACTGTGTTCATGAGTGACATAAAGGCCGCTGGTGAATTTGTTAGACGAAAAGGCATAACCAGAAACTCATAATGTCCATACCGAGTTCGGAAAGCTGTCTTCTGTATGTCTGACTCCTTTACTCGCAACTGGTGATAACCAAACCGCAAGTCTATCTTAGAAAATATTTTGGCTGTTTTTAGCTGATCAAACAAGTCATCAATCCTCGGTAAGGGGTACCGATTCTTGACTGTCACTTGATTGAGTTTTCGATAGTCAATACACAGCCGAAGTGATCCATCTTTCTTCTTCACAAAAAGAACAGGGGCTCCCCAGGGTGAAGTACTTGGTCGGATGAAGCCTACCTGCAACAACTCTTCTAGTTGACTCTTTAACTCCTTGAGTTCTGCTGGAGCCATACGGTATGGTGCTTTAGAAATTGGTGTTGTTCCAGGTGCTAAGTCAATGGCGAACTCCACTGCCCGCTTAGGAGGTAACCCTGGAAGTTCTTCTAGGAATACACATATTCCTAGAACGAATCCTCCCCCTGAACCAAATTAGCAAATGCTAGTGCTTTCTTCTTGACAACGGGCTCTGGAAAATATTGTCCATTGAAAGCTACCACAAATTCTGCCCACGTGATGGAAGAAATCTCACATCGATGGAAGGTGGTTTTTTCTCCATGGATTTCCACCACTAAGATGCTTCCTCCTGAAGCATGCATGTTGCCAATCTCACTTGATGGCGGTGGGGCACCGACAGAGCTCTAAACGCTTTTTCGGTAATGTCAATCCAGCTCTCAGTCTTCTTTGGATCGATCCCTCCAACAAATAGTTCAGCTCCATTCTTCCTGAACTTTTCCATAGTGTAACAGTCACTATCATCATCAGCTGGCGGCACTACTTGGTCGGACTACCGGTGGCACTGGGTTTGGAAGCTCCCCTTGCTCGCCTGGGTCTGCTAACCCTACCCACCCTTGGTCACTCCCCGACCACCATCTGCGGTGATTCTAGGACTCGCTACTGCCCGCTCTTGGGCACTCCCCTGACCACCATCTCGGGTGATTCTGGGACCCGCTGCTAAGTTTGAGGCTCCATTCCCTGCAATCACTCCCGGTAACCGCTGAACAGATATTCTGAACCACAGAATTTGTATTTTCTGAAGCCTGCGCTAGTCCCTGTATGGCCGTCAGGATCTAGGCCAACACATTCTCTGTGTTTGAATTTGACTGCGCAGATCGGCTTGACTGTCTACGTGTGCCTGCCATCTGAAACATCGAACCATCATGGTTCATTATACGTTTTTGTTTCAGTTTATAACTTAGGTTTATTAGTGAATGAATTTGTCAATTAATAACACAACACAGTGGGAAAAGATAATTATTGGACTTTTCAACAAGGTACTTGAGTCATAAAATGTGAGCTAGTGGCAAACCGGGCTCTGATACCACCTGTAACGACCCGCCATGTTTCATGATATTGTGGGCCTTGCTGGCCAGGTGTTACTCAAAATTTAACAAAACCAACCCTATAACGACCAGTCCTAACCAGACCGGGTGTTACTTAAAAGGTTACATGAATAATATGAAAGCAAATAAGTATAGCATTTCTAACTCAAAAGAACTTATGTTTCAAATGACAATGTATGAAATAATTATCCCACAGTCTTGGACCATTTCCCATAGCCACATTTATAACACAAGAAAAGTAAAAGAGAAGTCTGCTTATTATCTATTCACCACCTGAGTTGGTAGAAGAACCACCCTGTCGTCTCTTAGTCTTTAGTTCCAGCTGCTAACCTGCGGAGGCAATTCCGCGTTAGTGATTAACCACTAAGCCGTATAATTAAATAAAACAAGTCCATAAACTCCCTATCATTATCTATAATAATGGCTGTTGTGACCATTCCAACATGTCCATTTATTAGCTGATGGTTCAGTCCACCATGTCCATTAGTTGGCTGATGGGTCAGTCCACCATGTCCATCTATTGGCTGATGGGTCAGTCCATCATGTCCATTACCGGCTGGCGAGTCCAATCCGCCATGTCCGTTATCGGCTGGTGAGTCCAATCCACCATGTCCATTAGTTGGCTGATGGGTTAGTCCACCATGTCCATCTATTGGCTGATGGGTCAATCCACCATGTCCGTAATTGGTTGGCGAGTCCAATCTGCCATGTCCAATTTATTGGCTGATGGGTCAGTCCATCATGTCCATTACCAGCTAGCGAGTCCAATCCGCCATGTCCGTTATCGGCTGGTGAGTCCAATCCACCATGTCCGTAATTGGCTGGCAAGTCCAATCTGCCATGTCCAATTTATTGGCTGATGGGTCAGTCCATCTTGTCCATTACCGGCTGGCAAGTCCAATCCGCCCTGTCCGTTATCGGCTAGTGAGTCCAATCCACCATGTCCGTAATTGGCTGGCAAGTCCAATCCGCCATGTCCAATTTATTGGCTAATAGATCAATCCATCTTGTCCATTACCGGCTGGTAAGTCAAATCCGCCATGTCCGTTATCAGCTGGTGAGTCCAATCCACCATGTCCATTAGTTGGCCGGCGGTCAGTCCACCATGTCCATCTATTGGCTGATGGCGTCCACCATGTCTGTAATTGGCGGCGAGTCCAATCGCATATCAATTTATTGTATTATGGCTGTCAAGTCCATTCTGACATGTCCATTATTGGATTATGAAGGGCGTAGCCCGTGTCAGACTGAGTCAATTCCTTGACCCCGGTTGCACTCGATGCATGGTGGTCAAATCTGGGCTCAGGCTGACTAGGTTGTCCACAAGGGAAAATACAACATTTTAAATAATTATACGGACCTGGATATTTCGAACTTGCAGCTGCGACCAATGATCCTAATCTGAATGAGGACATAAAATTATACATAAGTATAATTTTATTCGAGTAGAAATGCATGCAACTAAATGACTAATATATATATCACTATTAAATTTTAACAATATTAAATATTAAACTATTCATGTGATATAATCATTTAAATCCTACTTTACATTAATAATCTAGATCATAATTAACAGCTTAACAAATAATAAAATAATTATCAACTTATAAACAAATATTTAATTACTATTATTAGTATATTTTCCTTTGAGACGATAATTACTTAACCACAATCTTGATAATTTAGTTTACGGTTTTAAATCTTTAATCGCTATCCTTATTCATAGCAATTTAGTTAAATAAGTTGTACGATTAAATTATTTAAAATAATTTGTATTATTCTAATTTTAAAATATTATTAATACAATTATTTTAAATTATTCGACTCAATAAAATTTCGAACTTTATTTATTTTCATTATGCTATTTAGGTTCGACGCTAGTGATTGCTACCCGACTATAGTTTAATAACCCATTTTCTATATTACTGACTCGTTATTAAAATAATCACTTTATTTACCTAATATTAAATTTACTACGGTAAAGGTAAAATCTTTATTTTATTAATCATTTATAACCCTCCGATTTAATTTAATCGCTTGTTGTGTGCCGATTAATTATCGACCATTTATCATTACCATATTTTTATTACTTATGTCCATGTCGATTTCGTCTAATAATTAATTAGTTTAGTAACTTTACCCATAACCCATTAAAATGATTATTTTTAAAGATTTATTACGAGTTAGTATTATTGTATCGAGTCAACCCATATTTACAAAACTGCCATCTTCTTCTTCCCCAACGTCCCTTCTTCTCCAAACTCCATCTTTGCACCCAAAAACCAGTCTTGGCACCTTCTTCTTCAACCCAAAACCAGATCACTTCCTTCCCTAATTGCTTCCCTTCCCTAGCAACCCAATTGGAAGCCTAAAGCTCGTGCATTTCAGCAACCATCCACGTCCAACTCTGTTCTGCACCAAGACGCGACTTCTGGCCAGCAGCACCGCCGAGACTGCAAATTTAACTCCGTCCGGCCAGCAGCACTACCAGGAACTCTTCCCTTCTCCCTGCAGGACAACCCAACGTCAAGGCCAAGCGCTGTGAGCATGCACGGCGTGAGCCTTGGCCGGCGAACTGGTATAGATGTCTGGAATTCCTCCACAGCGCTGCTCCCTACAACTCCGCCCATAACCAGCTGTAATTCCGCCACCACTTGGAAACCAGGGACATGGCAAGCCCTCCCTTCGACCCAGCAGCAAGAGAGGACGTCGGGGTTGTGATGGAATGCCTTGCAAACGTTTTTATGGTCGCCCATCTTGCCAAAATTTCAGACTACTCGGCCATGGACGGGATTCCAGTTTTCAGTTTAGTTCTTGTTGTTTATTTTTTATTTCAGACTTGATTTCTCATGATTATCAAGCTTATTATCAATTAAAAAGACATATGAATGCATGAAAATTAAGAAGAGGAAGATAGGAAGGTTACCCAAGCAAGGAAGATGCCGGCTCCAGTAAGGAAGAGGAGAAGAAGATGAGAGCGTAATGACGCCCCCTCACAATTTATAAAATGAAAAATGACGTCCCTTCACCAAAAATGGCTAGGGTATGTGAAAACACACCAACACCCGTATTTTATTCCTTTAACGGGTAACCGGTAGATAAAATACTTAACGGGTAGACTTAACCAGGTAGAGAATATAATATAATTAATATTAATTCTCTAACGTTCGATCCTTCCCTGCCCGAGTTGAATATATTAAAAAAAATTTCAACGGTCTTTACTCAATTAAAGCTGGAAATATCGACAACCATGTTATGCTAGGGGCATGTGCCACTCAAAAACAGGAATACCAACAACCATGTTATGCAAGTAGGCATACATCAGTCGAAGCCGAAAAGACCAAAAACCGTGCTACGTGAATGGGTATGGAGCTAAGGAAAGGGCTTAGGATATAATAGTAGTCCCAAGGGACCCGAAAGTGAAATGAGAAAATGCCAAGAGAGCATTAGTAGTAGTAGATCAGTTTAGTTAGAGATGCTTTCGGTTTAGTAGATGCTCTTCAAAGTGTTCAAAAATGTTTTCTTTCATATGAGAGTTTGCTCTTATAGCCAGTTTGATATTAGTTATGTTTTGGAGTAGTAACACTCGTTACTAATGTATTTTTTATAATATACATAGGTGATGATATAAGTAGGAAAAGCCAGCCTGGACCGAGGAGCAGTTACGTCTCTTACATATACACATGTCAGACATATAATGTTCATGTTTTGTTTATGTTGTCATCATATTTAGAATGATGTTATGTAATGCAAGGTAAGATAATATAAGGGTAATATTATGATTTGACAACATATATTAATGTGCAAATCGAATGATAAAAGTGATATGTGAATAGATGAACAGGTGGATCAAGACTCAAAACTGTAGAATATTGTGAGGTGACATAATTAAATTTTTATGTGAAAAATATAGTGCAATGAATGCATTTGGATCTATATATTTATATACATTGATTTGATAAGGTGGCCTTTAATTTAGGGGAAACTCAGTCTATCTTATTTTATGAATGTGAATTGGTTGACATGCAGTAGCATACTAGGTTTATTTTTTGTGCATTCATCCATACGTAGCAATTGACATCTTCCATTTCGAGAAGCCAAGAGTAGATCCTCAAGGTTGGGTTCAGGTTAACCGATCTAACTGGGACCTGTGACATTCCAGTTCGGTTCCTGAGTGTCAACCGGATTTTGGGTGTTACATTAGGTGTTGGTTATGAGACTCCTTGGCACTTGGTGGGTGCTTGAGAAGGAAAAATTTTTAGTTATAAAATTTCTTGGCACTTGGTGCTTGTAAAAGAAGGCTTGTGGTTGCTTATTAGTGTATAAGTTAGCTGCCATAGTAAAAGCTAAGAAGACCTAACCAACCATATGTCTTAGTGGGATAAAAGAGAGGAATACAAGTTCCAAACCTCTTATAAATTCTCTTGTGTCTTTCTCTCTTTGTCCTTCCCTCTTTTTGTGCTTGTTTTTATTTAGTTTATATTTTTGCCAATTTCACTTATTTCTCTTGTCTTTGACTTGTTCACTTTAGAGAACTAACTGAACATGGTCAAGGTAACTTAGAGACTTGTATGGTTTGATGAATTTGCCAAACTATCTTTATGAGTTTGAACTTGTGTCAACTTGCCTCACTCACTTATTCATTTTGAATGTGTTGATCATTAACTAAATATGTTTATTTGTGTTTATGTTAATTGTGCTCAAAATTGTTTATGCTTAGTGCCCATTTTTGTGTTCTTTCAATGGGTATAAGTTTTTGGAGATCTAACTACTTAATTTGTGATCTTACTTAACTCTTTCTCACATAGCCTTTTCAGTTTTGGTTCTTTCAAAGTCTCGAATGACTATACTAAAATGGTGAAGAGAATGTTGTATTCCTTGTTTTTGTATGTCTCTGGTATTCTTCTGGCCCAACTGTTACATCTTTGCTCAAGAACATAAACAATGATGGTCTAATAGTTTTTAAATAAAAGACTTGGGATAAGTCTTTTACATCCTTGAAATCTAAATTATCAGAAATTTATCTTTGCATAAATTAAGTTAATCACAAGAAACCTTCTTCATGACTAAATTTAAAATGGATGATTATCTTGAAGATCTTAGTTCCATTTGATGGGAGGAGGATCTACTTGATGAAAGGAATAAGTCTTATGTATGGTCTTGAGTGTGCTTGATCAATTCAACAAATCCTACCTTTCCAATCAATATTTTGAGTTGGTTCTAAAATCCATTTAATAATCATTTGATAAGTGTTAAACAAAGTACATAACATTCAAAGTGGAATAAAACCTTTGTTGAACTTACAAAGCTTTTAAATTAGAATTAGTAGGATATTGGAACTCAGATTATCAGGATTGTGCCGACACTAAGAAATCCTTTGCTTTCTTATGTGTTTCGAGGTGGTTATAATTTGTTTGAAAGTAAGAAACATAAGTGTATTGCTCAATCCTCTAGGGAGGTTGATTATATTTTAGTCATTTTTGCTACCGAGGAGGTTACTTTGTCAAAATATTTGAAAAAATTATTGGTGGTTTTCCATGTGGAGAGACACATTATTAGTTTATGTTGGTAAGCAAAACTTCTTAGTATCACTATAAGGTTTTGTTGAAGGAAAATATCACTATGTCATAGTTGTGTTGAGGATGCGTTGTAAAGGTGTCAACTGTGTGTTGTAATTAAGTAGATTCACTTAGAGAAGTGTTTGGCTATTATTATTCAGATTATGTGATTGATTCCTTGTTGAGTTTTTTATCTAGATAAATTGATATTCTGTTATTTTCTGGGTGAGCATTATCTTATTACCGAATTGATGAGTGGGTTGTTGTTGTTTGTTATCTGTTAGATGTGTGTGTGCATTATTGCGTTGTTACCAGTTTGATGTGTGTGCATTGTTGTGTTATTACCAGTTGGATGCATCGTAAGATCCAAATGGAGAACAATATGCACAGTCCAAGTTTAAGACAATATGCACGATCACATATAGCCCTTAGAATGTCTAATTAGGAAGTGAGAGCTCAATCTCAAATTGTTCAGGCCTATGGATTACTTAGGATGTAGTTCATTAGTGACTTATACTTATAATGGTAAAGAACTTTGACCTGGGTTTGTAGGTAAGAAATTATGGATGTGTGTGGGCGTGCACAGTACCATGATGATAATTTTATATTTTCAAACTTCTGATCTACGTGTATGTATATTATGTACACCCAGGTCAATTACTTATAGACAAGTATGGACATAAAAATGATACTTAAGATAATAGTCATACTATAAATGTTTTGAAACCAAGTGGTAAATTGTTGTAATGACTCGATTTACTAAGATGTATGAAACATAGGCCAAGTTCATTACTCTCGTATCCTCTAACATGTATACATGCATATTATTATTTTAAAAAAGTTAATCAAGCGGAATAATCCTGTGAGTTGATCATTCATTTTGGTATCATATCTTATTGGTCATATGTCAATACACTATAAAATAAAACATATCTATCTCAGTAGCGTCTCCACACATGTTTACTACAAGTGATGTCCTAACAAGCCAAGCTCTGACCAAAAGAACATCTAAGTGCTGAGTATCTCCATCCCATGGCTACTAAAGATCTCTAATACATGCGTATAAAGATAAAAAATTTTTCTCAGCATTGATAACAATATTGAGTTTGAGAATAAGGTGAGAAGTTTAAAAAATCAACGATTAAATTGCAAATCTACTCGTCACAAAAACAGCATTCATGAACTTGCTCTATCATAACATAAACATGTAAACTTCTTCTTTATCATAGCAACTTTTAATAGATAATACAACTTAAAAATATTTACATAGACTAAAGTAACTTAAAAATTAATACATACTAGCATATAACTAGATTATACTTGTATGACCAATTAATTACTTAAATACATTTTGGAATTGACAGTTAATCAACTTGTGGAAGTGTCCAATTCCTTATCTTATATTACTTCATATAACATAATTGAAACTATTTTCCAAAACCAACCCTTTTAGGTATGGAGTTAATCCTAGAACAAACACACTATTCTCCAAACCCACCCTTTGAGGTATGGAGCTAAGCCATCCATTTGAAGTATGGAGATAATCACAAGCAAAAACATCATATGAAAACTCATGGCTCTTCCTTAGGAATCATGTGACTAAACTTTTGATGCCTTATGGAGCTCAGCATCTATGTTCGGGAGTTATGGGTCACCACCAAAATCCATAAACTAACACATATGCAATGAATGACTATTGATCATTAGTGTTGTCAAGTAGCTTGGACATAGACGTTGGTCCTTGCTTAAGGGAGACATACCAAAGTATACGGCTTACTACGTCTACTAAACTGGTTACTTAAATAAAGCTCATGAAAAGTATTTATTGTTAAGTTTAGGTACCACCATTGCTTGGACTTAATATGTGAAAAATGTAAGTCTAGTATTTATATTTTATTTTACTCTTAACTTGCATACTTGTACTTAATTACTTGAACATAATGCATTAGCATACATACATCATTTGGTCAAAACACACATCAATTAAACTATTTGAAAACATAGGCATATAAGGGTTCTTAAAACTTCCTAAATACGACTAAATAAACCTAGATTGCTGAGCAGTCCTGAGCTCCTAGTTGCTCAATTGCCAAACCTCTTAGTTTGAATAATAACATACTTCTATATGAATACTAAGACTAGCTTAGTCATGCCTATATGATATGACATGCCAACAAACATGATCTCCATTCAATCATATTAAGAACATTCTCATCTTTCATTCATCATCAATAAGTTTAAAGTAACACTCTATGTATATATTCATAACATTCTTAGTGAAGAAAAGCATTAAATACAACATTTTAATGAGAGTTGAATTATCACTTCCCACCACGCATATGTGCACTAGCATAGTGCTTATACTTTCAACTCAACTCTCATATAAGTCTTACATTAGTACTTAGTCATCACCATCAAACATTAATTAAAATAAAAAAATGATTTTTGGCCTCAAGATCAAGGCCCTATGCCTCAAGACCACAAATCTAAAATTAGCCAAAATCTTGAAATATTAAGGTATGGCTCTATGCAAGAGTTCCTAGGTGCTGCAGCAGAAATTTTGATCCTAATATTATACTTTTCAACCGTTTTTAATCTGATTTTAATCAAACAAAACTTTGTTTTTATGCTATTTGGGTACACAATCATGTACTAGAGCAGTTTTTAATTCATAATGATTTACCTTACTTTGTCATCATTTTACTTAAATAGGAAAACTACATGTCATGCATGTACTCAATCTGAAACTTCTAATCAATCATGCAAACAGTCATACTTCCTTTACTTCACACATGCTCCACGATAATCATACAAACAACATGTTTAATCCTGAAGTTATAACCTTAAGCTAAATTTGAATGGATATAAAAGTTGATTATAATTATAAACATGATTACAAACATTAATTATAAACATGAATCATGCATAATTCCATCATACAAATCATGTAACATCATGAACAATGATGATCTGCTAGAAATTAAGATCTAAATTATAATTACTAACCTTTAACCTCGTAATTTTTCTTAGATCTCAACTCCAAATTCTCCTTTCTTAAAAGTTGATGGAGAACTCACTTCCAATCCTAACAAATCTTCGTGAATAGGTTGGAAGGTGAATTCATCCACCAATGTGAGATCCCTCAACTTAGTCACACATCTAATACCTACTGGGAGAAGATCCTGTTTATAAGTGGGAATGGACTATAGATCTTTAACTTCCAGGGTACCCATTTTAAAGAAATGACTTAGCCCATTACGTTGCACTTTGGGCTGGGTCGTTACAAATGGTATCAGAGCCGACCTAGTTCCGTGTTAGATGGTGGGCTGGATTAGAAACGTTGACTAGGTTGCCGGTCACGGGCAAGAAAGGTCGTGGGCTGGGGCTAGCAACGGGCCAAGAATAGGCATTTCGGGGACGAAATTCCCTAAGGTGGGTGGATTGTGAGATCCCTCAACTTAGTCCCACATCTAATACCTACTAGGAGAAGATCCTGTTTATAAGTGGGAATGGACTAGAGATCTTTAACTTCCGGGGTACCCATTTTAAAGAAATGATTTAGCCCATTACGTTGCACTTTGGGCTGGGTCGTTAAAAATGGTATCAGAGCCGACCTGGTTCCGTGTTAGATGGTGGGCTGGATTAGAAACGTTGGCTAGGCTGCCGGTCACGGGCCAGAAAGGTCGTGGGCTGGGGCTAGCAACGGGCCAAGAATAGGCATTTCGGGGACAAAATTCCCTAAGGTGGGTGGATTGTGAGATCCCTCAACTTAGTCCCACATCTAATACCTACTGGGAGAAGATCATGTTTATAAGTGGGAATGGACTATAGATCTTTAATTTCCGGGGTACCCATTTTAAAGAAATGACTTAGCCCATTATGTTGCACTTTGGGCTGGGTCGTTACAAATGGTATCAGAGCCGACCTGGTTCTGTGTTAGATGGTGGGTTGGATTAGAAACGTTAGCTAGGCTGCCGGTCACGGGCCAGAAAGGTCGTGGGCTGGGGCTAGCAACGGGCCAAGAATAGGCATTTCGGGGACAAAATTCCCTAAGGTGGGTGGATTGTGAGATCCCTCAACTTAGTCCCACATCTAATACCTACTGGGAAAAGATCATGTTTATAAGTGAGAATGGACTAGAGATCTTTAACTTTCGGGGTACCCATTTTAAAGAAATGACTTAGCCCATTACGTTGTACTTTGGCCTGGGTCGTTACAACCAAGAAGAGGAGAAATGGGAGAAGAGAGAGTAGAAGATGTTCTCTTAAGAAGACGAGGCATTGGGCTATTCCTTTTGAAGGCGTCTATGTGGGAGAGAGCAAACTACACACTTAACAAAAGAGTTAAATCCTCACGATACTTAGACCCTTGCTAAGACCTTAAGTAGACAACTAAGCAAGAGTGATTTTACATAATAGAATATAACCAAAATGAGCTCAATAAACAATAGCATAAGGCAAAAGAAAATATAAACAGCCACAATCAAATAGACGGTGTGTAAGGCAACACAAGATCAAGATCACAAAATCACATGCTTTGGGGAAAAGAGCAAACTGTTCAAGTTACTAAATGACTTTGAATAAGATTTACTTAACTTTCTAAAATAATTAAGTCACACACATAAGAATAAGCACATAAAGGAGAAGGAGAAAATAGAAGAAACAAACTATTTTTAAAGAGGTTCTCAATTATTAGTTCTCTTATCTTCTATCCCACCAAATCATTTAGTTGGGTTGGTCTTCGTAGCTTTACTATGGTAAACCACTTGTACACCTACAAGAAATAAGGTAAGGCTTCCTTCACAAGTACCAAGGAAGCTTGCACTCCAAACACCCTTAGAGCCTCAACAAGCCTTCCTTCCCTAAATAATAAGTGCCAAGCAGCTCCACCACCTTGAAGCTACCTCCTTTTACAAGCTTGCACATTAAGCCAAGGAAGTATCCAAGCCAAACACATCCTTCTCCAAGCAAGATGCCTCACGCTCTCCACACACCTAGATATATTACAACCAACTCAAAGACACTTGAGCAACCTCACAATAAAGAACTCTACTTTTTACACAATCAAACCACCTAGAAATGCAAGCTAATAGGTAAAACCACTTAGCCCACTCTTAATATGAGCTTGCCTTTTCAATTTTTATCCAAGAGTTATGTGAACCCATAAAAACCTATTGCAACACACGATGTTAATAGCTTATACATAAAATCCTAGATTCTCCAAATATGGTATAATGGGTAGTGACTATTCTTAGATTATTTTCAATAACATGCAAGTATACACGGTCGAAACAAGTAGTATGATGATAAATTAGATTATCGTTCCCACAGAGAGATGAATTGTCTTAAATTAATTAAAGAAAATAAAATTAAGAACAAAATAGAAATAATTAACTTAACCAGAATCTAAATACTAACTTAAATAAAAAGCGAAGTTAAAATTATAAAACTCGTTCTAGAGTTGAATTTCCCTTAATATGAATTTAATCTTCATCATATCTTACTCTTATCTTTTATTCCCTCGGATTGTCGATCTAGGATAATTATATGACATGGTGGCTCCCGCTCCTTCATGCTTCTATTATTTTGCCTCAATTTCTACCTCCCGGTGATAATTGATTAATCAACAAAATAACGCATTAAGAATTGCCTTACAACCGCATACGGTGTTGTGTATCTTCCGACCACAACGACAAACAAGTCAAAAGACTCGTCGTATGATGAACTACCAATGACTAAATCTAATTAATTTCTCCCGAAATCTAATTAAACCTCATGATCTAAGAAATAGGTGATCAATCTATTCTTAGCATTAAGAATATGATAATTCAAACAATACGATTGAATAAAAGAGTAAAAGCTTGAAATAAATTCAATTAAATCATGTTAAGTTCCATTCTTCTCTAGGAACGAAAATAAGAAACTACTCCATAATAAAAATAGAAAACATTATAAAGAAGAAACTAATTTTTATTATAAAAGAGAAAGAAATTACAAAAACTAAAACTACTACTTTCACTACACTCGGAAGCCAAGAGATGAGATATGATAACAACAAATGACCACCCCTTTATATAGAAGTGGAGATACAAGAATTCGAAGAGGATGTTCACAAATCGATGTACTCTAATTAATTATAATGTCCCTTCAAGTTTCCAACTGTTCGACTCCATTGAACACCATGAATTGTAGCCATTGGGTGGGGCCAAGTGTCATGACCAATCAAATCCAAAGCTTAATTTATTCATCTTTTTCTGCATTGAAACACCAAAATTAAGCATATTTAATAAAATATTAATTAACTAGAATATAATGAAAAATATCACTAAATTAATAATGTTTATACCCGAGAAGTACAAAATCATATTAAAAACATGGGAAACTATTATATATTTTAAACACTTAACACACCCCCAAACTTAAACTTTTGCGCGTCCCGAGCAAAATATCATAACAAAGAAAATTTTACTACACAAAAATACTTAGTCCCCATTATGTTCTCATATGATTCTCAATCAAACCCTCAAGAGTCAACAAGATGTCAATCAAATCAGAAATTCCCTTTCATCAATCACATCCAAAAGAAAGCTCTCTGTGTATGTGTGTAAGATAATCCATTGGCTTATCATTCTCATCTGCAACCAAGAGAATACAATCAAGCACATGCTTAAATATGTTCACCTTTCGCTCCCATCTCCACTAATGTAGGCAATGCCAATTCAATGGAATCAATAGGTCTTTATAGGTTGTAACGGGGCCAGGGGCTAGGGACCAAAAATAGGATAAACAAGATAGAAAAATCAGAGGCTAATATGCACCCTAGCATTAAAAATCCTTTCTAAATCCTAACATACATGTACAACAAATCCCCAAACACTGTATCAATATGACACAAACTTCCTTAAATGTAGTATCGACTTGACCCAATATAAGAATTAACTTTGCTTTGATTTTCCATTGACTACCTGCTACTTTTTCTTTTTCTCTTTTCTTTCAAACCAGTGGAAGACTATTGCTTCATCTTGTGTTTACTGGTGGAGGATCATTGCCTCATCTTTTTCTTTTCTTCTTTTTTTCTTTTTTTGTTTCTCTTGTTTTTTTACAAAGCAAAGTGCCAAGAAAGTCCACACTATCTACTCAATCACCACTCTATGACACGAAATGCCTTCCCTCTATACTATTCAAAGTTTCATCCCTGTTAGAATTTAGAATGAATTCAAAACACTAGGGTGCTAGGACTCAAACATCAAGATATATTTTCAATAAAAAGGCCAAGGCTAAAATAAGGGTAATCAAACAAATATGTATAATAAAGGCCATGAAATTGTGTACAGAGGATAATTCATATTAGGTAGGCTTGAAGAAAGGCCCAGACTCATCAAAAAGAAATGCCTATATCATTTTCCATCAACATGGCAAACCAAATATTTCGCCTCGAAAGTCGCTAGGGCAAATTCTAAAAGTCATGACCATCATGTACAATCCTTATTGCAAAACATTCATTGAAATCATCTAAACCAAAGGATTGTGAAAATAATATAAGGTAGAGAACCAACTCTCAAATGCAATCTTTTACTCAGTTCATCCCTCATATCAATTAATCAAGTTTTCTCAAGAAAGGTAAGACTAATTCACATGTATCTATCATTGAACCAAGAGACTAAAATACTATTGCATAATAAAATTTTTACACTAAACTACACTATATATATATATATGTATATCTAAATCTAAACATGAGTCAAGCATGAAAAATATGCATAAAATTAAGGCATCACCCCCAAACTTAAACTAAACATTGTCCTCAAAAATAAAAATAAAGAAAAAGAAGTGAAAGAGAACTCCCTCATATCAATTAGTCGGTGGATGATTATCATGAATAACTGAATTTGGACTTGACCCATGCTTTATTGACTTTAAATGATCGATCCCTTTGCTCAGTCTTAATTTCAATTGCACCATGTGGAAAAAACTTTTGTCCAGGAGAAAATGACCAGCAACCACACCAGATGCCATGTTTGTCTGCTATAGTCCAAGCAATAGCTGACTTGTAATCTTTTAATATTCTAATCAGCTTCTCTTTCTGCAATATAGTTAGCTCTGAAGATATAATAATAGGAAGAGTGTCATCAAGCCCTAAGAAAATATACCTGAGATGTTTTGGAAGTTGCTTTAGCTCTAAAATAAGTGGTACTTCAATTGATGGCAGCAATTTGTGGAATGGTAGATCTGAGGTTTCCATAACTTTGAATCGTTGAGGCAAAATTGGTTGTGAATCTAATACTTTAACCATCTCATCCACATCAATATCTTCTTCACAAAGAGAATTTATGGCTTTATGTAATGAATTACTAAACTGATCCCCTTTGCATCCGAGTAAGCTAACCAATGTATTGAGTTCATTTTCGTTATTTGGTTTTTCATCATTTTCCTTAACTTCATTGGGCTGAACTGGTTCCTGTAAAGTAATACCACTCTGGGTTGTTATAGCTTTGCAATGCTCTTGACCATCATTCCTTGGTTGTTCTGGTTGGCTAGGAAGTACACCCTTGGGTCGCTCACTAGGTTCCTTGTTTAATTGCACCATAACTTGTTGCATAAACTGTTGTTGTTGTTGTTGCTGATTCTGCATAAATTGTTGCATAGTCTGTTGCATGGTTTGTTGCATGGAATTGAACATTTGGACCAAATCTGGTTGTTGTGTGTTGCTGAAAAGAAAGTGAAGGAGGTCGAGAATGCTGTGATGGTAGTGGTGGATTAGTGGGAACAGCAGCCGGTTGTGGAGAATTATTCCATGAAAAATTGGGGTTATTGCGCCAGCCCGCATTGTAGGTGTTGGAATAGGGATTGTTGTTCCAATTAAAGTTGCCTACATAATTAACTTGATCTGTTGTACATTGACCTGTAAAATGTCCTTGTCCACACCATTCACACCTTGGTTCTACAGCCTTAACCTGTCTCTGTATATTAAGAATTTGAACTTGATTAGTTAAAGCACTGACCTGAGCAGATAAAGCAGTAAGTGCATCTAATTCTAAAACTCCGGTAGTCCTCCATGAATGCATGGCTTCTTCCTCTATTGGTTCTTGTGCTCTTCTTCCAGCGGCACACAAGTTTCTCAAAGTCCTTTCAATCTTTGAATCACAAGAAGACAAGGGTGACCGCACTAATAAACAAATGATAATAAATAATAGAAGGAAGAAGACAATGATATAGTTTATTTTTTCCTGTTTTTTTACAAATATAATCAGACACTAAAATCTAAAAAGAAAAGAAAAACACTCAAAATTCTAATCCTAAATTAATTAAGAAAATTCGATCTCCCCGGCAACGGCGCCAAAAACTTGTTAGACTATTTTTAGTGACATGCAAGTATACACGGTCGAAACAAGTAGTATGATGATAAATTAGAGTATCGTTCCCACAGAGAGATGAATTTCCTATAATTAATTAAAGAAAATAAAATTAAGAACAAAACAAAAATAATTAACTTAACGAAATCTAAATACTAACTTAAATAAAAAGCGAAGTTAAAATTATAAAACTCGTTCTAGAGTCGAATTTCCCTTAATATGAATTTAATCTTCATCATATCTTACTCTTATCTTTTATTCCCTCGGATTGTCGATCTAGGATAATTATATGACATGGTGGCTCCCGCTCCTTCATGCTTCTATTATTTTGCCTCAATTTCTACCTCCCGGTGATAATTGATTAATCAACAAAATAACGCATTAAGAATTGCCTTACAACCGCATACGGTGTTGTGTATCTTCCGACCACAACGACAAACAAGTCAAAAGACTCGTCGTATGATGAATTATCAATGACTAATCTAATTAATTTCTCCCGAAATCTAATTAAACCTCATGATCTAAGAAATAGGTGATCAATCTATTCTTAGCATTAAGAATATGATAATTCAAACGATCCGATTGAATAAAAGAGTAAGAGCTTGAAATAAATTCAATTAAATCATGTTAAGTTCCATTCTTCTCTAGAACGAAAATAAGAAACTACTCCATAATAAAAATAGAAAACAATATAAAAAAGAAACTAATTTTTATTATAAAAGAAAAAGAAATTACAAAAACTAAAACTACTACTTCTACTACACTCTGAAGCCAAGAGATGAGATATGATCAACAACAAATGACCACCCCTTTATATAGAAGTGGAGATACAAGAATTTGAAGAGGGTGTTCACAAATCGATGTACTCTAATTAATTATAATGTCCCTTCAAGTTTCCAACTGTTCGACTCCATTGAACACCATGAATTGTAGCCATTGGGTGGAGCCAAGTGTCATGACCAATCAAATCCAAAGCTTAATTTATTCATCTTTTTCTGCATTAAAACATCAAAATTAAGCATATATAATAAAATATTAATTAACTAGAATATAATGAAAAATATCACTAAATTAATAATGTTTATACCCGAGAAGTACAAAATCATATTAAAAACATTGGGAAATATTATATATTTTAAACACCTAACAGGTACCTCAAAAGTTAAAGATCTCTGGTCCATTATCACTTATAAACATGATCTTCTCCTAGTAAGTATTAGATTTGGGACTAAATTGAGGGATCTCACAACCTCGGTCCTTACTTGCACTAGCATAAACCATTCCATTCATTTGGTATGGTAGGCGCCGAGGTGAAAAAGTAGTACCCATTGGGGCAGAAGAAGGTTAGCCTTCGCTTCCCCTGGTTCGATTGTACTCATACTTCAATGACCCAATCTAATCTACTTTACTTGGTTATCCACTTCCTGCCGAAACCATTATATCTTACTAATATCCATTATATATACCAATGACCTATTGTTCGTCCAAATTTTTCACCGCACCCCTCGGCTCAATCATGATGGTTAACCCAGCCAGTCGTGGTTGAACCCGTGGTTATGCCTAATTTAATAGAAATAAGATACGTGAGATTTATTCGGAAGGAGGGAAAGGGGTGGAAGCCGGAACACCAAGCACCAAGGGGTGGAAGCCGGAACACCAAGCACCAAGGGGTGCATGTGTTGGCGTGCAGCACTTCAGCCGGGTGTCTATATAAGGAGATGTTATCCTTGTGTAGAGGGGGAGAAAAACAAAATCAGATCAAAAGTGATCAAGTGTGGGTGAGTGCCTCCCTGCGTGGAGATGTGAGGTAGTGTCGGGTAAGGGGGATTGCCGGTGTGTGGCTGCAACCAGCCTTGGTCGGGGCCAAGTGCTGGGCACACCCGGTAAGCTGTCGGTGCAGCGTTGTCCACCTGTGACCGAACCATCCAGTTCTATTCCAGCAGCCTCGAGCCTGCGTGCCGAGTGCTGGGGAAGTCCTGTCGAGTGTGTGTGTCGAAATGGCCATCCCACCGAGTGCATAAGAATTGTCTAAGTGTTATTGGATACTTGTGACTCTTTAGTCTCATCCCGCTGTCTCTTTGCGCGGCAAGGGCGCCTCGGTCCCACCGAACCCTTCCAACCCGACGCGGGAACACTCTAACCCGCACCAGCGGACGAACCCGCGCCCGAACATAAATTGGCGACTCCACTGGGGACCGTCAAGAGGTAGCAGTGCAGCTTGAAGAGATAGTGTGGATAAAAGAAAATGGCCCCCGAGACAAGGCATATGGCTAGACAAAGAGGTGCTAGTGAAGGAGAACCTTCTAACGCACCCACAAACCCACCTGAAGTGCAAATACCATCCATCACCAACATGGGCGAGCCAGTCGCCTTGCAAAATGAAAACCCGAACTCGAACGAACAACTTCGAGAACGGGTTAGACAACTTGAATCGGCACTTGACGATGCACTCGCCTTAAATAGGCGAGCATCCGTCGCAATGGGAAGTGCATCGAGAAGAGAAGATGCCGACCTAGCAAACCGGCGAAGTCCAGACGAAGTGGACCAGCCTGCTAACCCACCGATGACAAGTAGTTTTACAGCACTATTGGAAAGGCCTTTGGCAACCGCTCCAACAAGTGTGGATTTGTCAAATACCCCTCGGGTAGATAATATGTTTTCCAATGTCTCGGGATTTATGTCTCAAGCCTCACCCTTGATAATTTCGTCGTCCGAACCAAGTTGGACGCAACACTACCCAATTATACCCCCAAGTAGGACTGAAATTAGTCCACTACCACAGTCATCATGGTTCCCACAACCACCCCACTACCCACCACCATACCCGTACCCATGGTATAGCCCTGCTATCCCTCAATCATCAGTTTCTATGGCATTTCCACCGCCAATCACCACTGCGGTGTCCGCCTCAACGGCGACGCCCTTGATGTCAATGTTTCAGCCAACAATTCCAGCCACAGTAGCTCCGCTACCAGTTAATTATCCTCCACAAGTCTATCCGGCAACAGTTCCTGTAGCACCAGTCGCACCAGTTGTGCCGATTCAGGATTCTCGATTTGATGAGTTAAAAGCCGCGATGGATGCACAAGCCGCATTAATCGCCGCATTGATAGCTCAAAAGGACAAAGAACCTAGTAAAGTTGTAAAGCGTCTTCGTCCTTTAGCCGATGAAGTTTACACGGAAATTTTGCCGGAAAAATACAAGCGCCCAACTTTTACGAAGTTCGATGGAGACGGCAATCCGGGAGATCATGTCACAATTTTTGAAATTGAGTGTGGAACAATTGTGGCAAATGAAAAATTAAAGTTACAACAATTCCCGGCATCACTTAGCGGTAATGCCTTGAGATGGTTCAATAACCGCCCCTCTGGATCAATCAATTCATGGGATGAATTTGTTGAGCAGTTTACAGAACACTTTCAATCCATGGAAATTCCAGTGACAATTGAGCACTTAAGACAGTGTCAAAGGGAATCGGGTGAAGAATTTGCAACATATGTGAAAAGATTTAGAAGCCTCACATCTCAAATGAAAGAGACCCCTGACATTAAGGAGCTGATAAAAATTTGCGCAATGAATGCCGGATCCAGCTTCTTGGTTCTTAAGTGGTGCACAATGCAATACTTTTGAACAATTGTTTGAAAGGATGTTGATTTTTGAAGAACTTGGAAGGGTTTCTGCTTCTCTGAAAAATGCTAAGGCATCAACCAATGCTGTCACTGAACTTGGAGAATCAAGTCGGGAAAAACAACTAGAAAAGCCAAGGAACAACAATGAAGGGCAAAAGGTTGTGCCTCAACAACGGCGTGAATGGAGAAATATGGAAGATTACACCTTCAACACTAGAGATACTGAGAGATGGTTCGACGTGTTGAAGAGCAAAGGAAAGATCACTCCATGGATACCAAAAAATCCACCTAAAGCCAGAAGATGAAAAGAAGGAAAATTTTTGTCGATTTCATCAAATGCTTGGCCATCCAACGGTGCTATGTCGAGATGTGATGGAAAAGATCCAAGAGTTGCTGGACAAAGGAGATATAAAGTATAAAGCTGCTAATGCTAATGTGATGACAGTAAGCCACTTATCCTTACCAATGAAGTCTCATAAAGGAAAAGAGAAACAAGGAGAGGAAATGGATGTCCCGATGGCTAATGTTGAAGACACAAAGGTGTCGCCTGCTTCCACTATAGAAGATAAAGGATGTTCTACACCTCTATCGATCCAAAGTTTGAAGTAGTTGAAGTCCAAACTAATCAAGGAAAAAGACTTTTCGAAAAAGATGAGCTTGATAAAGAAAAGATGGAAGATCAGCTTGCTGTCAGAACAACTTCAACACAAAAGGAAGTCAAGTCAAAGATCTCAAAAACAAGACTTCGCTTGATGTGCAGCTTTGGCGGAAAGATAGTAATCCAGGAAGGAAGCAACACTACTTTGGAGGAGACACACGACTGGTTGTACTGGAGCATGATTGTTCTTATTCAAGTCTTGTCGCCCAAATCAGGGGTACATGTTCTACCAGCATCCCTTTGGTGATTAAGTGTCAGCTACCCGGTGAAAGCTTCAATTACCTTATCACAATCGCCAATGATGAAGACTTGGTAAATGTAATCAAAGAACAAGAGGAGTTCAACACAAGTCATGAATCAACATCTCGTCTCCACTTCTTCGTGTCACCAAAGATGTCAAGATCGCAATCCAACCAGACATGGGACAAGAAGTTGGGGGCTTCAATCAAAATCACTGCTGCTAGAAGGTTTAAAAGAGAAGCAGCCAACAACTCAACAAATAGTAGGAGGCATCATAAAAGATCAAGGTCACCTCCATACTATGGGCAGAAGAAGTTTGATGCCCTAAGGAAAAATCCACAAAAAGAAATTTGGATTTGGAGGCCACGAGTGTCGAGTGAGAGAGTCACTCCTCAAGATCAAAATGATGGTCAATGGCCACACTATAACCCACGAGGAGTCACCTTAGGCTAAATTATGAAAAAAAAGAATGAAAAATGAGTAAGAATAAGGAAATGGAAAAGACATGAATCTTGGTATAGGGGACTGAAGAAGTGTACATGAATGCATGTACAAATAATATACACGACCCATAATGTGGTATGGTCAATTAATGTGACATGAGTCATAACATATATATAGCTCTAATTAAATTGTACTTACACAAATTTCATAACTTTTGTAAGCGTACAACACTAAAGAAATCTTTAAATGTGTATGAAGTTAAACTGGTCACATACATAAAGTAAAAGACTACCAGGAAGTGGTGTGACAGCAAGCCAATGGTCATATCAACTTAGGTTATCTTGACATTAAATGCATGACTAAAATGTACCCCCAAAATGACCCCTTTGCATCTAATGTGTAAGCGGCCCTATTAATTACTTCTAAAACACAACACATGCCAAACAAAACCGCACCAACATGCACCCACATGAGCCAAACCCTTTCAAACCAAGGCACGAGTAACATCAACTCTCACTATAACCGTGAGCCAAAAGCCAAGCCAAGACAAACCAAATTGAACCAAAAGGTAAATTGAATCAACACAAAGGTAAAACCAAACCGAACAATAAATAAATTCCTAAGCCTACAATCTCACCTCCTTAATAAATATTTTTCCTCGAAATTTTCCCAAGAATTGAGAACAAAACTCAAAACACAAACACACTGCACGATAAGTAATCAAGAAAATATCTCAACCCAAAGCCAAAGCCTCAAACAAGCGAGGATGATTCTTCTGCAATTCATCCTCCAACTCCCAGGTGGATTCCTCAACCCCTCTACTGCCCCACTGTACCTGATCCAATTCACTACCTTACTACAAAGCTTCTTTTCGATATGGTTAAGATTATGCAATGCTTGATCATTATATGGCAAGTTCGGCTGCAACTCAATCTCCTTATAACTGATAATTTGAGATGGATTTGAAATATACCTCCTCAGCATGGAAAATTTGAATACTAGATGAATTGCAGACAAATGTGGAGACAGGGCCAACTCATAAGCTACCTCACCAACCCACTTCAAAATAAGAAATAGTCCAATATACCTCGGACTAAACTTTCCCTTCTTCCCAAATCTCATGTTTCCTTTTCAATGTGACACCTTAAGGAACATAGGTAATTAACCTTGAATTCGAGTTCTCTATATCTCAAATCATCAATGAACTTTTGTTGATCTTAAGCCGCTTTTATTCGTTTTCGTTTCCTTGTCTGGGCTATAACTTCTTAGGATTGTCGAACTATACCCGATCTAACCCCATGTGTTCACAACCCTCAATCCAACAAGACGGTGATCAGCAAGATATTTCATACAATGCCTTAAATGGTGTCATAAAAATGTTTGCCTGGTAACTATTGTTGTAAAAAAACTCTACCGAAGGTATGTTTTCGTCCCTACTACCATTCACGCTTTAAGCGTATCCTTTAAAGTATAAATAGTACGTTCAAATTGTCGATTAATTTGTTGATGAAAAGCAATAATCAAAGGTAATTGAGTACCCAATGCCTCCTCAAATGCTTCCCAAAATCTGGAAGTAAAGCTCAAATCACGATCCGACACTAACGCACTTGGTACTTCATAATTCCTCACAATCTTTGATATATATAACCTTGTCAATTTCTCTAATGTGAAGTCCATCCTAATTGGAATAAAATGATTAGATTTTGTTTATTACCCAAATTGCATCATTGTGATTTCTGGTCATTGGTAAACCAGAGACAAAATCATAGCCAATACATTCTCGCTTCCATTTTGGAATTGCTAGAGGCTGGCAATGTGCTCTACCATAATCTACTGACAAGTTCGACACTTTTGCACAAAATCAATTACTTCTTTCTACATACCTGGCTACCAATATGTTCTTTGCACATCATGATATATCTTTGTAGCTTAGGATGCACAACATTTCTAGAAGCATGCGGTTCGAAAATGATATCACTACGGAGATCAAGAAAATTTGGAACTTAAGGAACATAAAGTCAATTATTTGATTGAAATAATCTGTCATCACTCTTAGAAATTCCTGGATGACACATGCATAGAGCTCTACTGATTTGGCAACACATCTCTTTCTTGTGCCAACCTAACTCTACTAAGAACACTAGGTCTTATTTAAAGCTGCAACCACCAAATTAGCCTTTCCTAAGAATTCCAAGCATCTCCTTTGTCTATTATTGTTTAAGTCTTTTTAGGTAAAGATATACTTCAAATTTTGATAGTTAGTCATTAACTTTAATGGAGTCCCATACAAATAATGTCTCCAAATTTTCAATGCATGAATCACAGCAGCTAACTTCAAATTATTAGTTAGATAATTCTTCTCATGTGGCTTTAACTGTCTCCATGCATAAGGAATAACATTGTCTTAACACATAGGTATATACCACAAAATCATTGTTAATTTTGCTAGCAATCATTAATCTGGATACATTTTGTTTCCTTTCTAGTTAATTTAGTAATAGAAGGTGCAATAGATGAAAACCCTTAGTTAATGTCTATAATATCCAGCTAAACCTAAAAAACATTGAACTCCAGTGATCGACTTTGGTGGCTCCCACTTCTGAATAGCTTCAATCTTGGCCGGACCTACAGTAATTCATGCAATAGAAATAACATGATATATCCAACTTTGAGAACTTTGCATACAATTTATGATCTCTCAATCTTTGTAGAATAATTCTCAAATGTTGCTGATTTTCCTCTTTAAAGAGGTGTAGATGAAGATATCATTGATAAAGACAATGAAAAATTGAAGCTCATAGATACAGGGATGAACTCAACAGACAACACCCACATGTTGAGATAAATCATGCTAGCAGGTACAATACTAATAATTGTAATCATACGAATAATCACCAACTAAGCACCACATGTGGGTATCGGCTGGGTCCCTTGGTTAGTGTCATGCTTCCATCTGCCATGGGACGTAGGGCTTGGAAATCAAATAGTGCTAAAGTGTGCCTTTTGACCTGGGCCTGACTTTTGAAAACTCATCAAGGGATCTTAAACCTTAAAGTTTTAATATTACAAAAAATTAGTAAATGGCCCATTGATTGCGGGAACAAATAAAACGTCCCTAACTATGTTCTGCGGCGGTAAAATAAAACATGTAGAGTCAATTAATTCATCAACCAAAAGGAGAATCGTAATGAACTTGTGAAAAGAACTCCTCATCCTATCATGAAAAGTTTGACTCTGCACAACCTAAGAATGCAGACCGCTACTTAAACCTTATATGATGCATGTGTGAAATGATATGTAAACAATACTAAATGCAACAAATGACATGGCATGCCTCGCAGAGAACTAACGACACAACATCTCACTTTAGTCACATGCTGAATGCATCACAAACTACATGAGATTTTGACAAATCAAATTAGGATATCGGAATGAAGATCTCAGTATTTTTGGACACACATTTCAGGATTTAACTCGAGTTTAAATCGAACTTAAGGTATAGAAGTGCCGAGAGGAATTCAGACAATTAACACAAGGTGCTTTGAGAACTAGATCTTAGTAAAATTATGAAAACTACCTTAGGTTGCTAATTAAATTATTTAACTCTGATGATGATTCAGCTGTACCAACTTCAGATTAGCGGAAGCTGAAAGATATTGGATAATAAAGATCTTGTGAGCTTTGACGGATCCACTTGAGATTACGAGTCAACCAATGGCCATACCCATTAATTTAATGCATATTTTATTATTTAAATAATACGCTAATGTTCTATTAATTTGGATAGTTAAGTTAATTATTGTTTAACTTATGATCTCATATTGAAATCAATTTTACAACCAAAGATAGGTTAAATTATTAATATTTCAATCGTTTAGCTAAAATTTGACTTGTAAAATGAGGTCAACTGAAGTAACCCAAAAATTAGAAAGTTTTAACCTTTTTATAGTTTTGACTGTTATTAGCTAGATTATTCTGTAGATTTGACAATTTAGGTCGACACAAATTTTTATTATATTTTATTAGCAAAAGCAAAATAAATTAATCAAAATCACTTTTTTAACATGAAATCAACAAGCAAACTTCTACATCTACATGAATGATCACAATCTAACTATCTTCATAGCTAATTAGGGATCATTTACATATCTTGATTTGCAGACATCTACATATCTTCACATCTAAATATCTAAAAAAACATGAAGATTAAAACAACATGAAGATGCCAAAACTACATATCTTCACATGCAAACAAACTTCTACATCTACATATCTTCACATGCAAACGACATGAAGATGCCAAAACTAAAAAAAAATGAGGAGAGCGGATACAATAATAGATGCAATATTCAATGAAAAACGCTATGTTCTACAAGTTCCAAAAGGCATCATTTATCCCAATTCGCCATCAAATCAAGTGAAAGGCACATTCTAAAGTTTGTTGTTTTAAGACATTTCGAAGTCAAAAAGAAGTTTTAATGTTTGTAGATGGTGGTCGAATAAGCCCACAAAGAAATTGTGCGTTTGCTTGAAGTTTTGAACCTTTCTAGGCATTTAATGCTTCTTGGCCCATGTAGGAAATAGAGCTTGTAGCCTTCCTAGGTATTCAATGCTGTTAGATGGATGTAACTTGTACCCAAGTAATCTTTTTGCCTATAAATACTTGGCAGAACTTCCTTTGCAATCATCCATCTTTGAAATGCATAAATGTGGGAATTTTCTCTAGCTTGTTCTTGTGTAGAACTTGCGGAAGTTCTAGGTGCAATCACTTGGAATCTAACCCTTATATAATATTGGTTTCTGACTCTTCTATAGCCACGGGGTTAATATTCCTTAATAATATTAGTTTCCTACTCATTGTTGTCTTTGTATAGTATTGGTTTATGGTTCAATACAAGCAAGGGGTAAATAGTCACTATGCACTAAAAAATTTCGCTGACGCGGTCCAAGAAGTGCCAAACGTGTTATATTTTCTACCCTGATTAATTCTACCCGGTTAATTATTATATTTTATAATTTACCCGGTTACAGGATTAAGTGAAATACGGGTGTTTTCACATACCCTAGCCGTCATTTTATTTTATTTTATGAAGGACGTCCTCCACCCTAGCCTTCATTCGCATCTTCTTCTCCTCTTCCTTGCCAGAGCGAGCATCCTCCTTATTTTGGGTATTTTCCCTATCTTCTTTTCTTTTTCTTTCTTCCATTGGCAAGCAGGTAGAGTTCGTGGTTAGAAATCACTATTCATTTATTTGTTGTTGTTGGTCGATATCATGATCTATTTAATAATAGTTGATTTTAATGTTATAAGTTGTCATAAAAAATTTATATTAATCTTAATTGATAATCGTGAGGATTAAGATTTAAAATCAATAAGAAAAGAAACTAATTTTTACACCACTGAGATCCATGGCCGACGAGTTTCCCTGTTCGGTGAGATGGGCAAGCACAGGCAAAGCTTCGCCGGGAATCAGTGGCGATGGTCATTCCTACATCGGAAGATGAACCTACTCTCTTCGTCGATTAGTGTATGGTTGATCTTACATGTGTGGATGCTGGCTCGTGGTGGTAAATAGCAAGAACATAGGTGACAGCTGCAAAAAAACAGAGGCGACGGCAATGGGTGAAGAAAACTTGGCAGTCCTGGGTGGCGATGGGTTCCAATCTGGCCGGGGAAGGTTGATAGAGGGTTGAGAGTGTCGAAGCGACCAGCCAATTGAGGCGTCAATTGCGATGCGAATGCGTCGCTGGGCGTGGTGATGCCAGCATCCCGGCGGCTGGAAAGCGGCCGGGGTCGACCGGGGTGACACTGTGACGGCATGGTGGGGCTGGACGGCGATAATTGATGGCAGCAGGAGGCGATCGGCGGCGGCGGCGACAGCAACAAGTGGCTGGAGTCGGGAACAGAGGAGCACGTTGGGGAAGAAGAAGAAGAAGAAGAGGATGGCAAACTTGTAAATAAGGGTTGACTCGACATGGCTCGAGTTAAAAAACAATACCAACTCGTAGATAACACCATACTAATTAATTATTGTACGAAATCGGCATGAGTAATAAAAAACATGGTAATGATAAACATTCGATAATTAATCGGCCCACAATAAGCGATTAAATTAAATTGGAGGATTATAAGTAATTAATAAAATAAAGATTTTACCTTTACTATATTAAATTTAATATTAGGTAAATAAAGTAATTATTTTAATAACGAGTCAGGAATGTAGAAAATGGGTTATTAAAATATAATCGGATAAAAATCACAAGAGTCGAACCTAAATAGCATAATGAAAATAAATAAAGTTCAAAACTTTATTGAGTTGAATAATGTAAAATAATTGTATTAGAAATTTTTTTGAATTAAAATATTACAAATTATATTAAATAATTTAATCGAACAGCGTAATTGATTAAAGTATTAATTATGATTTAGATAATTAATTTAAAAATGTAAAGTATGACTTAAATGATTATATCACATGAATAATTTAATATTTAATATTGTTGAATTTTAATAGTGATATGTATATTGGTGTAAAACCCACGATTCGA